>CAUYMX010056805.1:0-20733 GCA_963573855.1 Lepilemur septentrionalis | reverse complement strand
GGTGTGCCCTCCCAGTGGCTAGGAGCCTCTCTGGGATTCCCAGGCTGCGTGATTACACAGAGTCACCTGCCCCTGCTTGTACTTATCCCAAACTAAGAGCTGCCAAGTTCACCCTGGAGCTTTAGTATGTCCCCTCACGCGGCACAAGGAGGAAGGGCCACACTTCCTTCTAAATATGCCGTGAAGTCAGCACAGCAACTGTATAGGAAGTTCGGAAAATCGAGAAAAATGTTCACCTCCATACCCTCTGACCCAGATATGTTTTTCCCTTTTGTACGATCTCCCCTGGTCCTTGTCCTCGTTTTATAGTGTTATAATCCGTGTCCCTGCCACCCCGTGGCCAGCCTTTTCCATGTCACTGCAGCGTCCTCATGAGCGTCATGTTAACCGTTAGATAATTTACCTTATCCTAGGTCAGGGTGGTCTTAAAAAAGGAAAAAAATACCCATTTCCCCATTTTGAGATCTTTTAGGTTATCCTTTTTTTTTGCCAGCATAATTAGCACTGTCATGAATATCTTTGTGCAGATAGCCTTTCCAACATGTTGAATAAATTTTCATTAGGGGAAAAAAATCCTAGAAATAGGATCACTGAATGGAAGAATTCTGAAAAATGACACATTTCCCCTTTTTTAAAAAAAACCCTGTTGATTGCTTCACCACTCCTTTAACAGCAGAGGCTGGTTTTTTTTTTTTTTTTTTTCCTTTTTTAAAAATTTTGTCAAATTTCATAGGTGAGAGATGACACCTCACTGTGGCTCTAATTAGTCCCAGCTCCCCTCAAACGGCCTGATCCCCCCAGGCCAGTGCCGGGCGTGGGGGTGCCCTGGGGAGACGGGCGGGGGGCTCCCTACTCCGCCCCGCCCCAGCCTGCCGCTCCGCCCTCCCCCCTGCATGCAGGCTAATCGATGGCACCAACATCACCATGGAGGATGAGCACATGTGGCTGATCCCCTTCTCACCGGGGCTGGACCACGTGGTCACCATCCGCTTCGACAGAGCCGAGAGCATTGCGGGCCTGCGTTTCTGGAACTACAATAAATCTCCCGAGGACACCTATCGAGGGGTAAGCCGGGACACAGCAGCCGCGCTCAGTCCACTGTCGGGGAAACGGCACCTTGATGAATGGCTGGCATGGCTGCCCGAGAGGAACATAAATCCTCTAGAACTTTCCAAAGGGAGCTGGGGGCGTAACATCTAGGGAGGGCGCGAGCTGCTGTTTCCTTCTGCAAACAGCAAATGCAGACTGGAGAGCCCAGGGCAGCCTCGGGAGACTGCAGAGCCTCGTTTCTCCTGGTGCCGGGGGACCCTCCGCAGGCCCGGCCCCCACCTTGTCTTGGTCACTTACAGCTCTGTTATCTGTTGGGCACCTCGGTGGCCAGGACTGTGCTGGGCATTTGTCACTGTGCTGACCCTCGTCCCCACCTCTGGAGCCAGGTGTTATTGCCCCGGTCTCGCAGGGTATTAAACTGACGCTTGGGAAGTTTCAGTCACTCGCCCAAGGTCACACAGCTAGAGTGTCCGTGCAGGGCCACCAGGCCCGGAGCCCACACCTGTGGTTTCCACGTGGTGGTCTTCCCTTGCTGGGTGTGAAGAAGCAGGGGGCTTCTGAGACACAGCCGGGTGGGAAGGAGGAAGAGAGTGCCAGAAGAGCCCCTTTCCCCGGACCTTTCTGACCTCAGGTGACTACGGAGGATGCACGTTTGGTCCCTGCCGTCACGTAAGGCCACCTAAAAGGCAGCAATGCCGTTGGGGCCCTGATGTCAGGAGGACCGGAGTCTGGTCTCAGCTCTGACCCTTACCAGCTGTGTGACGCTTGGCGAGGGGCCAGCTTTCCCTGGGCTTGTGTCCTCGTCTGTAAAATCAGGAGGGGCGACACCTGCCTCAGGAGGGTCGGCGTCACCTTTGCCACATAAAAGTCAACAAAGCCAGGACTCGGTCTTGGGCGATCCCCAGGCCGTGGCATCTCTTCTGTGAGACCCGCAGGGCCCCAAGGACTCCGTCACGTTTACCACAGTGGGGTTGGCAGCCCCGCAGCCCTCGTGGCATGGCAGGAGCCGAGCCCGTGTGTGTCTGGGGCACTGGCTCCTCTGAGCAGGCAGTTTACGCGCCCTCCTGCAGCTGCTGGTCTCCGCAGGTGCTTTCGCAGGCTCAGCGTATTGAAAACGTCAGCTACATTGGCACTAAAAACCCATCTTCCGCCTCCAGTCGTGCCTTGGGGCCTTTGCATTCCCTTGAGCAAATCACGGTCTCACGAGCTGAGTGTCTGTGACTGAGTTCCTGCTTCACAGGCCTGGGCCCCAGCAGCCTCAGGGCCAGTGACAAGGGCCACCGTGTGTTGATGGGACGGCTCGTGGCCTGAGGGGGCAGATCCCCATGTGCAGTGTGTAGACGCTGTGACTGGGAGGCCCACCCCAGAGGCCCTCCCGAGCACCCTGGTCCTGGCCCTGGCATGCGCTTGGTACCAGCGCCCTGGGGCACATTGCTCGGCCTCTCTGAGCTCTGGTTTCCTTAGATGAAGCTGATAATAGAAGCCACTTCCCTGGGAATGAACAGAGGACAGGTGACCGGCTCTGCCTGGGGAAGTCACACCTGCTTCCTGGGGAAGGTGTTGGCCCTGGGGGGTGGATAGGGGCTTCCTGGGCCTCTGCTTCGCTCTGTGATCCTGGCAGCTCCAGGCTACGTCCTGCGGGCTCCAAGCCCAAGCAGGCGCCCCTTTGAGGCAAGTAGCAAAACTCTGGGGCGTGCAAGGAGTCAGCCTTGAGGACAGAGGGTGGACAGGTGCAGAGACAGAGACCAGGTCCACGTGGCAGCCGCACCTGCAGCCCGTGAGCCCACACTTCTTGGGTTTACGTGCCCTGTGAGTGACTGACATAGAGGGGCTCCCCACTGCTGAGGGAACGAAGGGCCCCAGGGGCACATGAGACCCAGGGCAGCCCCCGTCCTTCTCCTCAGCATCTCCTGAAGGGGAAGCTCCACCAGTTTCATATCCTCATGAATTCACTAAGCTCTTAGTAAGCACCTACTGTGTTCCAGGCCCTGAGACAGAGAGACGGCCCAGCTGGGGTCTCTGCCATGAGAGAAACCCAGAAACCACTGAGGACACTGCTAGGCAGTACATGCCTCCCCCTCCAAAAAAACACAAGCTAAGCGCTGTGAGAAGAAAGATCAGGAAGTAGCTGATCGTGTCCTAAGGGAAAGTTCCAGGAGATGTGTTGATGTGTGAGCCGGGATTTGAAAAAGGAATGAATGATAACACCCATGGAGTGCACATTTTGTGCCAGGTACTGTTTTGGGCACTTTACTAAAGTTAAGTCATTACTGTGCCCATTTAACAGATGAGGAAATCAAGATATAGGGAAGTTAAGTAACATCCATAGCTGCTGGTGATGGATGTTGGAGCACCTGAGTCCATGGCCTTGGTCACCATGTCATACTGCCCCAGGCTGCTGCAGGTGGGTGGGGCCTTGGCCAAGTCAAGTGCCACCCCTGGAACCTGTGACCAGACAGTGTATGTACATGTCCACTGCGGCAGGGGCCTTGCCTGTCTTGTCCTCTGCCCTCTGCCCAGCACCTGGCACAGCGCCTGACACGGAGTAGGGATGACACTGGGAAGCGCTCCCTGCCCAGGTGGCTCTGGCTCAGGAGAAAGGCCAGACCAGGCTGTGTCTCAAGCCTGGGGCTCTCCGTGGTGAGTGCCACCTGCCCCAGCCGCAGCCATAGCAGTCTTGCAGCCCACCCTGCACTGGCTCCTTCCCCTCAGGTGTGCTGTTTCTTCTGTTTGCTAGGCCAAAATCGTGCACGTCTCCCTGGACGGCTTGTGCGTCTCCCCGCCGGAGGGCTTTCTCATCCGGAAGGGGCCAGGCAACTGTCATTTTGATTTTGCTCAAGAAGTCCTCTTCGTGGACTACCTGCAGGCTCGACTGCTGCCCCGGCCGGCCAGGAGGTGAGGGGGACAGGGCGCCGGGCACAGGTCCTCCCCGCGCCTGGGCTTGCTCTGTGACTTGCTCTCAAGTGTGTACCGAAAGGTTTTGAAACGGTGGTCAAATGCGTTGCTTCTCAACTTGGCCATTTTCTAAAGCTCAGCCCGGCCTCCCCGGAAGCCTGTGGGGTGTACCAGCCTTGTCTGGGGAGGTTTGGGTTTTCACCATCCGGAATGCTTAAGATTTTACACACTTCATTGAACATCCCTCTGGGAAAAAGAGGCTGCAGCCAGCCTCCGTTCCAGAAATGCCAGAAATGCCCGCGGTCCAGTTCGGGGAAGGGCCTTGCTTCTCTTGTTTCTGTGTTCCTGATTTAGAAAGATTCAAAGAGAAAAACAGAGCCTGCTATCTCATGGATTCGCTGGGATTTCTCGGCCCCAGTCTCAGCTGCATTAAGTTCATAACGATTTGTAAATGTCACGTTAAGTTTACTCATTTAAACCCCCTGATGTCCAAACACCAGAGGCCAAGCTTTCGAAACAAAATGAGCTTCCCTCCACCGTAGCAGGGACGGCTTGTTGGGATGGTCACCGGGAACAGTCAATTAATTGTAACATTGCGCTTGAAATTGAAGAGAACCAGGCTAGGGCTGGAGGTCACTGACCATGGACCAGGGAGCGGAGCGTGGCAGGGAGGCTGGCGGAGGAGTCACTCTCTCTGGGGGGCCTACTGAGCGCCGGGTTCTTTGTATCCGTGCTTTGGGGAACCCCTCCCACCACCCTTTGAAGTAGGGAGTATTGTGCCCATTTTGCAGATGTAAGAACTGAGGCCCTGGCTGGTGGAGGCAGGTGCATGGGATCATGAAGCCAAAGCCTCAGAACCCTCCCCGCCTTCCAGCCTCCTCTTGCCCCCCCCCCATCCTGCCCCAACTCCAGCCCTCTGGAGCGCCCAGCTCCTTCCCACCTCAGGGGACTTTGCTCTGACGTTCCCATGGCTGCCCCCTCCGAGAGGCCTTCCCAGGCCACCCCCTGAGGTACCTTGCCCCACCTGGGCCCTCTGCCCCGTCACCCCGGCATGGGTATCTCGTGGCTCTCAGCGCAGCGTGGACTCTCCTTGTTCGTGGGGGCAGCGGAGTGGGAGTGGATAAGAGAGTGGGCAGTGGTACTGGAAAACCTCAGGTCACGTGCCAGTTCTGCCACCTACCAGTCCTTAAGCAAGTGACTTCATTTCTCATTTTTCCAGTTTCCTCATCCACAACCCAGGGATATCAAAGTGCCCACCCCCAGGGTGGTGTTGAGGAATGAAACAGTCCATGTCAGGAAAGCCTGAGCGCCAGGCCCCTGGCACAGCCTCCTGCTGGCGTGGCAATCACTGTCACCTGGAACGGGAACTCCAGGGAGCTGCGCCCTCATCTGTCTTTGCACTGCTACGTCCCAGGGAATGCTCAGCTGCCGTATTTCTTCAGTCTGTTGCCTGGGGGATAACTGACCAGGGATTCTGGGCCTGCGGGATCTTCTTCATGTGCTGTTTTGTGTTTCCTCAGGCTCGACAGGAACAGCCTGGAGCGGGCGAGCATGGACTATGAGGCGCCGCTGATGCCATGTGGCTGTATCCTCCTCCTCCTATCCCATAGCGCAGCCCCGGCCCCAGGACAGGCTCTGGGCCTCAGCTGCCCAGCCGGGTTTCAGGCAGCCACAGCTAAGGCAGCTGGAGTGCCATGCAGGGAAACTGAGGCAGAGGATGGGAGGACTCCCAGATTCCCCAGCCCCACTGGGTGCTGCCGGGACTGGGGCAGCCATGCAACTTCCAGGTCTCACCTCCTGGCAGACAGAGGCAGCAGAAGGCAGCACCCAGGACTCCAGCCGGGGAGTCGAGGGTGGAGAAGCTGAAACTGGGCCCAGGGACTGGACCAGGGCTGTCCTGGAGCCAGGCAGGGATGAGGTGAAGACAGAAGTGGCTTAGCACTGCTCCCAGTGCCTCCCCTGTCTTCACGCAGTTCTCACCTCAGCCCTACGAGGCAGTACTGCTGGTAACCCCATTTCACAGCTAGGAAGACTGAGGCAGGAGAGGCTCAGTCACTTGCTCAGGGCTACCCAGCTGGGAAGGTGTAGGACCAGGTTAGTGAACCCAGGCAGCCTGGCTCTGAGGCCCGCTGCCTAGCTAGCTAGTGCTCCCAAAAGCACTGCCTCTCGCTGTGACACTGCCTGGGAGCCACCTCACGCATCTCGGGTCTCCTGCCCTGCGGGCTCCTAGGAGCAGAGGACAGGGCCTGGGAAGGGCTTCATGCCTGGTTGTACATGTGGGTCCCCCTGCCATGGCCCACACCCCCTGATGCTGTAAGGCTCATGTGTCCCCCCTTTGAGCCCCCTGCATACCTGAAAAGGGTGGAGGAGGGAACAGGTACTCTGTTCTCGTCGTTCTACAGCCAGGGAAACTGAGGCATGAGACAGGGAAGCAATCTATTCAACACCAGCCAATGAGTTTGTGACACAAATGTTCCCCCATCCGGCCTCTCCCTGGAGAGCACCCTTCGCTTGTCCTGTCTCCTGAGGCCTGGAGAAAGGTTTTGAATTCTTCACACGCACAGACATGCACACAAACGCCTATGCAGTTTAAATTAAAGAAACTTTGATGCCACCTATATTTTGATAGGCTTTAGTCTCGGAGAGAGAAACACGTTTTCTCTTTTTCATCAGTATAATCCAAAAAAACCTTGTTATCTTTGTCATTGTTTTACTTTGTTCTCCAAAAAGTTAAGCTTTATTTCCTTAATGATGTCTCCAGTCATTTTCCAGTTTCAGCTGCTGACCAGCTGGGGCGACCCCTATTACATCGGTCTCACGGGCTTGGAGCTGTATGACGAGCGGGGGGAGAAGATCTCCTTGTCGGAGAACAGTATCCTTTCCAGGACAGGGAGGGGCTCCGTGCCGAGCGGTGGGAGCACGGGAGGGTCTGGACAGGGATAGAATCCTTGAGTGCAGAGGGAAGCGTCCCTCTGGGAACCCCACCGGCCCAGGGAGGGGGTGGTAGCAGAGCAGAGGGCAGCACCCTGCAAGCCTTGGAGAGCAGGAATTCCGCAAACCAGAGTCCTGTGGCCGAGCGCATTGTTAGCGGCCGCCAGCTGCAGCCCCCTCGCGGAGAAGCGCGGGTATTTTGGGTTCTAAAGGCTCTGACCTGTTGCGCTGTGTTCCACTCAGCGTGTCCTGAATTTATTAGCCATGGAACCCTTTGCTTACGGGATACCCATGCCAGAATTTGCAAACTGTAAGCCCAGTGCGTTTTAAATTACTTGCCAATATTTTTAGAAGTCAGGAGGTTTCACATGAAAACCCTACTGTCCAGCTTCTCCCTGAGAAATTGACAACACGAGGCCCGCAGTCACGTATAGCGATGATGGCTGCACCCGAGTATCCGCTGCCCTTTGTCCCTGGCACATCCGTCCAAGTCCCCACCCCTCCCATTGTTGTCTGCGAGGCCCCCAAGACACATTGTCAATATTTACTAAGGGCTCACTCTGTGCCAGGTACCATGTCAGGGCTTGTCACTTGGTGCCTCATTCACCCTCACAGTGATCTTGTGAAGTGAGTGCTGCTGTTATCCCATTTTACAGATGTGCAGCCCGAGACACAGAGAGGTTGACTAACTTGCCTAAGGTCACACAGCCAGTGAGTCTGACTCCAGATGCTGGCTTTTAACCACCCAGCTATCCTGCGTCTCTTTTATGTAATCTGTCCTGACCCTCTAGGCTCTGAGTCAATAATTACAACCCACCACAGTTAGGGAAATGCCAGTGCAGGTTATAAAGTCTGCCTTGCATCTGCTTGAGGTCCTTGGGCTCCAGGTGGATCCTTTTCTGCCTTCTCCTACTGCCACCACCCTCCTCAGCTGGGATCAATGATTCTTGATGGTTCTGATTATTATTAGTGACTGCTGGGATATATAAGGCTCCACTGGTTTTACTAAGAGGGCTCACACCCAGTGTCCTCTGAGATCCTCACACCAATTCTGGGACATAGATGTTTTTATGCCCATTTTACAGATGAGGAAACAGGCCTGGCAGCGGAGGGGGGGGCACGTGACTTGCCCAAGCTCTCCCTGTCACAATGGCAGAGCCGGCGCTGGAACCTGGGCTCTGCAGAGCCACAGCGCGAGGCCCATCCGTTGAGTGGCAATAGCTGGGTCAGGCTGCCGTAGTCCTGCCACGTGGCCAGGGAGACAGTCTTGGCATGGTCCTCACACCCAGCCATCACCCCATCCCCGTCCAAAAGAAAACCTCCGCGCAGTTGGCCCCTCGCTCTCCAACGCGGCAACAGCATTTTTTGTTCCCGCCTCCGGCAGTTGCGTGCAAGTCCCTTTTCCAGCCAGCCCTCTGTGTGGTTCCCACCCCTTGTGCTTGAAACTGGCCAGCCCTCTACATACGCGCCCGCTCCCCTTGGCCTCCACGTGCCCAGTTTCGCGGGAACACGTCTAATTTAGCTGTCAGTCCTCCGGCTGCCCAGAGCACAGGCCCGCCAGCCCCAGCGTCCCCCGAGCTGCGCCGTCAGCCTGCCGGCGGCTGGCAACCCCAGGAGCGACACGCCGTGCCGAGCACACTGCCTTCTGGTTATGGCAGCTTAGACACCTCCTCAGATATCGCCGCCTTCCCCGACAGCGTGAACTCCCTGGAGGGCGTGAACGGGGACATCCGCACCCCGGACAAGCTCATCGACCAAGTGAACGACACCAGCGACGGCAGGCACATGTGGCTGGCCCCCATCCTGCCAGGCCTGGTGAGTTTCCAGTGGCGGCCGCCACAGCAGCTCCCGGCCCTGGGGCGGACAGGGGAGCTTTCTGTCTCTGGTCTCAGTGACATGTCTTTCTTCCAAGGTCAAGTTAATCTCAAACAAGTCAGAATGCTTGAGAGGGAGCCGTTGGAAAGGCTTAGGTCTTTGCTAACATGCCGGATGGGCTCAGCTCTTCTGGGCCAGCAATTCCTTCTCTTTGCTCTGGGGGAGGTTAGTATAAGGGGCCCCAGGAGCTAAAGGGGCCCCAGGGGAATCTGAAGCCAGGAACCCCGTGCAGCAGCCCGAGGGCTTGGGGTCCCTGTGGACACCCCTCTCTGGCTCTCTGTTCTGCCTCCATTCTCTCTGCAGACAGCTCTGCCCTCTTCCTCCGCACCTGCCTCCCTGCACTCTCACTGCCTGTGCCCCTTCCCTGTCACCAGGCACTGGACCCCAGCCTGGCCGCCTGCCCCCTCTCTGGCCCCAAATCTGCCTGGTCAGCTCTTCCGACCAACTGACTCAGTTTCCCGGGTCTCAAGCCCTGCCCTTGGCCCTGCTTATCTTTATGTCGCTCTCGCTGACGGACAGGCATTGTTGCCATGGGACAGCGGGAGGTGGACCCTCCCCGAAGCCCCACCCTGCCTCGGGCCAGGGCCTGGGCAAGACTGAGGCTGCAGCTGTGGCCAACAGGGAATGCTTATTTCTCTGTCAGATCTTGCAGGGGGCCCCTCATATTTGAGAGTCTTTGCTGGGGGTGGGGAGGGGGCTGTTGGGTCCTACTCTGCCAGCTGACTCTGCCCCTGAGCTGGCCAGGCCCCTGCACACGCCCCCAGCAGAGGCTCAAGGACACAGGCTGGAAACGCCCCAGCGGTGCCTTTGCTCTGCTCCTCATTGATGACTCAAGGAAAGGACAGGCAGGGGTCGGGCGAGCGGATCGCCTGTGGCTACTGCTCCACTTGAGTTGGGGACTGTCCCTTTCGCCCGTGGGGCCCCCGACTGTTTCTGGGCCTGAACCGGTGCGGGGGGAGTGGGGGAGGTTGAGGATGTTCCCAGCTCTCTGCTGGCATTTCAAGGAGGGCCACACCAGCCCAAGCACACAGGCCCTCCAAGAGCCAGCTCAGCAGTTTGCTGCAAACGCAGCCACACGTGACCTGACTCCAGATGAGGGGGGCGGAGCTCCTGGCTGGCCGACAGGGACAGGCGCTGCCCCAGCCCCCAGCTCGCCCCCAGCCCAGCCGAGCGCCTCTGTTTCCAAACATGCCTGTTTTAATTAGTTCTGCTCTCTGACAGGTAAACCGGGTTTATGTGATTTTCGATCTGCCTACCACCGTGTCAATGATCAAACTGTGGAATTACGCGAAAACACCCCATCGAGGGGTGAAGGAGTTTGGCGTAAGTACTTATTAGCCGGATTTTTTGAGATAATTATGCTCGTTGGTAATTAGGCCGCCGGCAATTATCATTTGTCGCAGTTTGATTTACTTCTCTCTGTTGCAACCTTAGACACAAATGCCTGGGCCTCAGAGGCAGGGAAATGTGCCATCCCCATGAATTCAAAACCTCCTGGCAGTGAACAGAAAGTGGCTTTTCTTTCATCTTTTCCTCTGGAATCCCACTGGTTTGGGGAGGTGACTCCGACCTGGGGAGAGCAGGGACCCTGGGGGCCAGAGACCCGAGTCTGCCTGCCCGCTCCACCGCTGTGCCAACAGCATTTAGGGCTCTGAGCCTCAGCTTCCTCATCTGCAACACGGGGCTGACAGCACGTGCAGGTCTGAAACCTTAAGGCAGGCCAGGCCCTCAGTGGGCACTGTCACCGACACCGTCTTCCAGGGAGAAAGCCTCGGCTCAGAGCAGTCACCTGCTTTGCCCAAGGTCGGGGGGGGGTGGGGGGGGATCCGTCAGCCCCACCTCTGTCTGTGCAGCTGCTGGTGGACGACCTGCTCGTGTACAACGGGATCCTGGCCATGGTGAGCCACCTGGTAGGGGGCATCCTGCCCACGTGTGAGCCCACGGTGCCCTACCACACCATCCTCTTCACCGAGGACGCCAGCATCTGTCACCAGGAGAAACATACCGCCATCAGGTGCGGCCCCGGCCGGACCCACGGCCTCCCCCGCCAGCCCTAATGAGGACGGGTGGCCGGACACGCGGCCTGGAGCCTGAGTGCATCTTGTGTCTCCCCCCTTCCCGCAGCAACCAGGTCGAGGACCAGGATGTCCAGATGATGAACGAAAACCAAATCATCACCAACTCGAAAAGGAAGCAGAGTGCCGCTGACCCAGGTCAGTGGCATCTCCTCGTCCAGAGCATCTGGCTTCCGGAGTCCGGTCTAACTGCAGAAGGAGCTGGGGCCTGGCACTGCCGCCCTCGCCCTGCCTGCCTTCAGACCCCCATCCGGGAGCCTGCCCCAGAGGGCTGGGAAGGGGCTGATGGGGACAGAACCTCAGGAGTAACATGTCACCTGCTTCCTGCAGGCACCTATCACAGGGTGCAGCTCCCTGTAGACAAGAGCTGCAAGTACAGAAGGGACAGGCAGTCAGGGCACAAGTCCCATGTGCAAGGGGTTTGCCCTGGGCCGTGGGAAACCGGTAGAGGGTGCCCAGGGCTTCCCAGAGGGGTGATATTTGAGCTGGGTGCTAGAGGATGTGAGGGGTGTGCCCGGCAGCTGGTCAAAGGCCCGAGGGCTGGCGTGGCGGAGCCCAGGCAGAGGGAGGGCCAGCATGCCAGGTGCCCAGGGTGCAGGGGCTGTTCTCCAGGGGCCTTGAATGGCAACCCAAGCAGTCCAATTTCACCCTGAGGGCGTGGGGCACCCCGCAAGGATTTGAGGCTCGGTAACTCTGGTCCCTGTGTGCTCTGCCTTGACAGCCTTACGTCCCAAAACCTGCATAAGCGAGAAGGAGACGGCGAGACGATGGCGGTGCTGACTGGTGGCGGAGGGAGAGCTGGTCCTCCCAGCCAGGCTGGGGCTCTGTCACCAGCCCCACTCAGCACCCGTGTCCCCTGCCCTCAGGCCCAGGGGCTGGAAGAGAACTGTAGCGGCGTGGAGGGGAGCCCGCTGGGGAGAGGGGACTCAGGGGTGACAGCCCTGGAAACTAGAGGATTGACAGACAGTGAGTGTGGGGCTACAGGGCGTGGTGTGGCCTTGGGCCATCCCCGGCAGCTCTGGGCTGGCTGCAGGGAGCCTGGACACATTTCTTTGTGCCTCTCCAAGATCCAGCAAAGCAGGGCCCTTGACCACTCAGGCCTGGGCTCACGCCAGGATGTTGTGACAGGCTAGGGGCGGCACCTCCAGCCTCCTCAGGGCCCAGAGCACGGCTAAGCAGGGCAGCAGGGAAACCAGGCCCCACACCCCGACCCCAGCATGTAGGGGCAGAGGCCCCGTGGAGGTGGCCAGCACCCCCCTGCCTCATCTGGGTGTGGGCAGAGCTGGCTGAGAGGCTGGGGTCGTTTCCTGGCCCCAGCGTGCACCTGGTCAGGTTGAGAGGGAGAGAGGGAGAAGCTGGTTCTGCAGGGGCCTCTCTCCTCTTATCAAGGGACTGGCCAAGGGCATGTGTCCTGCTGGGGAAAGGAAGTGAGCTGCGCCACTCTGGCGTGCCAGGGCACCTTCTCTGTGCTGCTGCCAGGTCTAGCAAGGCTCCAGGCTGGCAGCTCCAGAGGGCCAGAGGAACCCCCCAAATGCGCTCTGGATGCAGGCATTGTGGGGGAGGCAGAGGACACACTTCCTACCCACTGTTACACTTGAACTTAGCGTGGAGGAAGGCTGCCCTCACCGCACACCCCTGCCAAGTCCCTCCTGATCCGATCGCCGGCCTCTCTTGCTGGCTTCCCTCCCTTTGTCCGTGCCCCGTGCCCTTGGAGTCAGGCAGTGAGGCTCCTGTTGCCAGACCCCCCCACCCTTCTCCCTCTGCATCCGCTTCCCAGCCAGTTGGAAACGTGCCTTGCACCCCCAGCCGAGCGAGGCCCAGGACGCATCTATTTCCATCGATGTAACAAGCTCAGATCAGGGACCTAATTGGTTTCCCAGTGGTGGGTAATTTCTCGTTCCAAATATTAATCCGTTGTTTTCCTGGCGCCCAGCCCGGCCCCGCCGCAGTACTGTACTCGAAGTACGTTCCTATGCAACGAGAGCCCCAGCAAATACTTTATGAGCTTTGCAGCCTCGGCTGGAGCAGCTATGCAAATGCGCTTTTCATTTGGAGCACGGGGCTGATGTGCAGATAAGAATTGTTTCTCTCCAAGAAGATCCATCATTTCGGTAGCTTCCAAGCCCCCGGCACCTCTGCTCAGCTCCCAGATGTGGTGAGCACCTCCCACCTGGGGGAGTCAGCAGCTGATCACACCAACTCTCGTGACCAACACCCAGTGCCATTGCTTTAAAGGGAGCCCCATCCATCTACCCCTCCCTGCCCGAGGCGTGGGTGCAGGTCAGACTCGTCAGGGGAGCGGCACGCACACTACACACGCCCGCTCCCAGAATCTCAGTTGATGTTTATAATAACTGCATGTACCATGCAATCTAGGAGGGGGAAAAGAAGCTGTACAGGCATTAATTCTAAAATAAATTTCTATTTTTTTTCTCTTGCAAAAGCAATAAAAGATGTTATTAAGAATAGAGTCACTTCTATGACTCCATTATTCTGCCCCACTGGATTTGGGGGCAGACAGAGGGAGCCCATGCTGCCTCCACGACTTGAGTCGGAGCCCACTGGAGGCTGGCTGGGCAACACAGACAAGGGAAGTGCCCGCTCCGAGTGTCCCTTTCCCCACTGCCAAGGGCATTGTGGTCCTGGTCCTGCCTGCTCACTGGGATTGTCATGTCATACAAACAGGTGATAGTGCCCCACACACATATACTGCTTATTACATGCCTGGCACTATCTTGTTCAGTCTACCTAACAACCCTATGGGGTAGGCACTATTATTATCCTCACTTTACAGATAAATGAGCTGAAGCTCAGAGAGGTTGTGTAACTTTCCAAGGACACACAGCTTTGGAAGCTGTTAGTCAATGCAAAAATCCCTGCTGAGGCGGGGGTGATAACCTTGTGGGAACACCAGCCCCTAGACGCCCGATTCCTGGCCTCCTCCCCACCATTCCCCATGCCCCCTGCTTACTTCAGGGGTGAGTGTTGGCTGCTATTAGCTTCTGGATAGTGGGAGGAGGTTCAGTGGGGCAGGTCTAAACTGCAGCTCCGGTGCCAGCAACAGCATGGACACCAGGTAAGCAGGTCCTCTAGAAACCGCACTTCCCTCCACCGTCTGGCCCTGAGCATGGAGGGAAGGTGGCTGGGCCCCTGCCCCCCACCGCCTGCTTCCCTCTGAGTCCCTACAAAGACAGAGGGGTCCTGCTCTGCCCAGCCACCTTGATGCGAGGCAGAGACCCCCTCGCTCCTCCCATGGAGGGATCTCTGGGCCGCCCTGGAGACCCCTGCCGGCAGGGAAGCCCTTCACCAGCCCTCCGAGGGGATGGCAGCTGGCGGGGGGGTCCCAGCCCCTCAGCCGTCCCGGGGCCCGGCAAGCGACATCAGGGAGCAGCGCTGGCCTGCAGGGACGGCAACAGGGTAGCACAGGCCCTCCTAAGGGATTAGCCGCAGCTCAGCTCTGAGGGTCCAGCAATGCCAGATATCTTATTAATATTTATCTTTAATGTGAAATCTAACTTTTAAATGTTGGCTCAACTTAAACAAGCAAACACACACTGAGCGAGCCGAGCCAAACCTGCGTGCAGGCCGGCTGCGGTCGGCGCACAAGTCCTGCGTGGCTGTGGGACTGCCTCCTTCCTGTCCCTGACCCCAGGAATGCCCAGGGCTGGATCCTCCCTGCCCTCCTGCCTCCCCTTCCTGGCCTGTTGCCCCCATGTGGGCGGGAAGACACGGCATCCATCAGAGCCTTTGGTGCTGGAGGTGGGTGAGCCCGGCTGTCGCGGGTAAACAGAGGCCCTCCCTCCCTCCACGTCCTGCTGCTTCCCCCTGTGCAGCCCCGCCATACACACATGGGGCAGAAAAGACCCCAAGGCTGCAGCTGTCAGAGGCTGGGGGCTCATTGGCACCCTGGCAATAGGGGTCTTGGCCGTAGCTGACAAGAGGGTTGGGAAGAGCAGGCTCGGGCCTCCCACAGAATGCTGCCCTCAAGCAGCCAGCCCCTGGGGACATCCCTTCTCTGTTCAGCCGCAGGAAGAACCTGCTCCCCTTCCCTATTCAGAGTTGCTTTGGTTCCAACACTGGCACCACCACCTCAGAAGGCCCCCGGGGCTGCCGAGGCAGGCTCTGCACAGGCCGATGGCTACTGCTGCGCCACACCCGGGCTTGTGTGCCAAGACGGGATCTCACCGGAGCCAGGACGGTCCCTTTTCCAGCCCTCCAGGCCCTGCCTGGCCTCTTCACAGACCTCAATCTGGTGGCTCAGCCTGCTGGGTTTGGCCAACTCTGCTGGCCTAGACAATGTTTAATTTTTTTTTAATTATTTGCCATCCTTTACTATCAGCTTTCACATTAAAATTCAGATTCCCTGCTTCTCTGGAAAGATGGGGAGGTTTGGCCAGTCTGGTCCCACATTCCTGGCTGGCTCTCCAAATCACCCCGTCCCTACCCTGGGTCTGCCACCGTCACTGGCACGACCATCTCACACACCCCTGCCAGCATGCGGATTTGCAACCCCCAAGATAGAGGCAGGCGAGGACTGCGGAGAAGCAGAAGGGGACACAGGGACAGTGCTCTGGGGTCCAGCAGACACGGGGCTGGCAGTGAGGCCCCAGCTCCCCCGGCATGCAGAGCGCTCTCCCCGGCCTGGGACTCAAGCCTCTGGCATCCAGGCAGCAGGGCCACCCAGGGCCTGGGAAAGGCAAGTGGCCTCTGTGCACTGTTGTGTGTGTCCCTGAGTGCCTCGGGGTCTGTCTCTGTGCAGGCGTGTCTGGGAGCTCCGTGTGCCCAGGCCACCCATCCTCTCTGGGACACCCACAGCCCCTGCCGAAGGGCCGGCCTTTAGTCTGCTGAGATAACAAAAACAGCCAATACTACTGAGCCTTCACCCTCCGTGACTGCTCTTGCAGGTTCGTCATGAAGGCACGCGCGGGTGACGGCACTGAGATCTCAGCTCCCCAGCGAGTTGGTGGTGACCCACAGCAATGGCCCTGGGGCCTGCCAGCCTGGGTTGGAGTCCAGGCTGCCCCATATCCTGGCTGTGCGGCCTTGGCGAGTGACCTTACGCCCTGGAGGCTGGGCTTCCTAACCCAGGCTGCAGGGTCACCTGCGGGACCTGTGTCATGGAGCTGTGAGGGCATCAGTGACCCCTGCCCCTTAGAGCTCAGCCCTCCTGGGAGGGAAGACACCTGCACTACGTTTCATGGTCACCTTTATCTCATGGGTGTGCAACCTGAGGCTGAGTAAGAGTGACCTTGGGGGCGGGACGTGACTCCTGAGCTTGGGCTCCTCACAGAAGCAGGAGGCAGCCCCTGGTTCCAGTTGATTGGTCCACGAAGGGCACTGGCCTTACAGCAGCCAGCCCATTGGCTGGGCAGAGACTATGTCCCGCCCCTCCGCTGCCACCTCTTTTCCAGCGGTTGAGTTTCCTCCCGTGTTCTTCCTCTCTGCCTCCTCTCCCTCACCTACTCTGCCTGCACCTTGCACCCCGACACGCGCACCCCGGAGGTCCCCAGGAGGACCAGGAAGGAAGGGCGGGGTGGGTGCACCAGGCTCAGGTGTGCACCCACTGGTGGGCTTGGCCTCCCACCACAGAGCTGTGCCCTTGCAGAGGCCCGGCCGCTCCCCCTGGACCCCCAGGGCCCCTCACTGCCCAGTCCCGGCCTGCCCTGCCGGCTGCCCACTCTCCTGCTGGGCCTGCAGCCATCAGCCCGGCCACTAACCCTCCCAAGGCAGAGGCTCAGACAGTGTCAGTCCAGGATGAGATGTGGCCCAAGAAGCAATTACCAGGGTAACATGAGCTGGGCCGGGCTGGGGACAGGGCAGGGGTCCCGCACGGTGATTTCCTGTCTGTCCAGGCAATAAATCCCCACGCAGAAGAGATTGGTTTTTCCTCGTGACTGATGGTCCTGGGCTGAGCTGATTTTGTCCTCAACCCCACAGACAGCTCAGGCTTGGGACAAGTGCAATTGGTTACGGCCCCATGCCCCGGGTTGACACTCAACGCCAGCCTCTGCGAGCTGCGTGCTCTGGGGCCATGTATTCTGTGTTTGGGGGCAGGCAGGGCTCAGAAGGCAACCTTCCCTGATCTGCACCGAGGCCTCACACGGCTACAGTGTCCGCACTGCACAGCATCAAAGCCCCAGACAGGAGCCTGGGTGGAGCCGGGCACCCCCACCCCCTCACTCACCTCCAAGCCCTGTGGGTGCCACTGCCCAGACACCCACTTCCCTCCATCCCCAGTGCCACTGCAGCCCAAGCCACCACCAGGCCAGCCCCACACATGACCAGAAGGAAGTTCCCCAAATGCGGAACTGATCTGCCTTTTAAAACCCTCTGATCAACAGCTCCCGTGGCCTTCAAGGTGATCGCCAGACTCCTCGCCACACCCCACGGCGCCCCATACCTCTGAGCCCAGGAGACTGGCCAGCAGCAGACCTCGTTCCAAGCACTCTGTCCTGTCCTGGTGTTGCACACAGCCACTCGGCGCTCTCCCAACCCTGGGGGCCTTTGCACATGCTGTCCCTCTGCCCCCATTTTACTTGCTGCCTCCTTTCTCCTCTGCCCACATTTTACTTGCTGCCTCCTTTCTCCTCCAGTCGGTGCTGCAGTGACCTTTCCTCTGAGGGGCCTCCCCCACCCTCTGGTCTAAACCAGATCTTTCCTTGGTTCACCTACATAACACTTCTCACTCTTCAAAGTGATCTTTTTATTGTTTAGGATTATTTGCATAATCTCTGTCTCCTCCGCTAGAGGGCACCCTCCGGGGAGGGTGAAGATGGCGTCGTTCTTGTTTGCTGTGGCAGCTCCAGGGCCCGGCTCAGTTCCTGGCGCAGTAACTAGTGCTTGGGGGAGCGAGGCCCCCGGCAGGGCCGAGCCCAGGCCTGCCCGTCTCCGTCCGCACTTGCTCCCACGCGAGGGGCTGGCACCCTGGCAGCAGCCGCTCTTCCCTGGGACGAGTCTCCCCCGGAGAGCCTGGTCCTCGGGCCTGGCTGCCGCAGACGCGTGCCCATGAATCAAGCTGACATTTCCATTACCCGGGGAGGCGAGCGTGTGGCTGGACTCTGGCGTGGGCGGGGGTGGCGGGGATGACTGCTCTTCTCAGCCCCCAGCCAGGGAGGGACGTCAGCCCCATTACTCACAGAGGCCTGGGCCTGCCCATCAATGCTTGGCTGGGGGAAGGACTGTGACCCCGAGGCAGAGGGCGGGTGACGTGGGCAAAGGAGAGAAGCGCCCAGCGTGTGCAGACACAGACGTGTGCAGGGCCGTGCGTGAGCACCAGCGCCTGTGTGGCACTTTGTCCAGGGCCAGCACACGCACACATGGCTGAGCACACGGGATCAGCAGGACACGGCGTGGATGAGCACGGTGTACACACGGTTAGCACATAGGTGCGTACGAAGTACCTTGTGCGGTGTCAGTGTATGTGTGTGTGTGTGTGTGTCCAGGGTCGACCGCTTTGGCCAAGGTCAGCCTCAGACGTTCATGTGTGCGTGTGACTGGGCCGCCGTGCACACCAGCCCAGGGCACGTGGACACAGAGACGCTGGGTGCGGGTGCAGAGCCCTGGGCTGTGGGTCAGGCCAGTGTCAAGGTGTCAAGATCAAAGGCACACAGCAACAGCCAACAGCCAGCCGTTCCCTCGAAACACAGCTGCTCAGCGCGGGGAGCGTTAGCGGGAAAGCTGTCTGCGGGAGGAAGGAGGGGGCCATTGCTTCCCCATCCATATCATTCTGGGTACTCACCCAGGCACCCTCTGTCTTCAGTCCAGCTGGTGCCTCCCTCCTCCCAGACTGGGGCAGACAGTAGCGTTTGCTCCCTGTATGAAGACATCACTCATAGTACCTCTCAGTGGCCCGCTGGACTACTCACCCCACCTGCCCAGAAGTGCTTCCTTTTATCTAACTAGCAGTCTTCTTGCTGCAGGCTCGGTGAGACTGAAAGACGGCTTGTTCTCACCCCCCGCTCAGGAGGTGCCCAAAAGGATACAGGAGGACTTGAAGCCTAAGTGGCCCTGTGATCCTCTTTCCCTTCGCTTGTGACAATGGCCCTCATTCGAGCCATCCACATACCATAATCACATACCACTTGCACAATTATTTATTTAATATTTTTCTTTAAACCGACTCTTTTTCTTTTTACTTAAATGCCTATTTTGGTTTCATCCTAAGCAACAACGTCTGTGAAATCATAGCACTGATGTGCCCATTATACATTTTTTGTCTAATACACATTTACATAAACACAACTATTAAAATAGATTAAAATTTTGCCCATGTGTCAACTAAAATCATCTTCTGGACCTCCTGTGGTCCACTCGCCAACTTCGGAGGGACCCGGGGCGAGAATAAGAGCTCCAAGGCGCCTGGTGGCCTGGGCCAGATTCCAGCGTTTCCCTCTTGCACAGGCCAGAGCCAGAACTCCTCATCCTGACGTTTCAAGGCGTAGGAGCTGCGCCCCAATCTTTCTCCCAGGCCTGTCTCCAGCCCCACACAGTAGGCCCTCAATATTTACTGAATGGATGAAAAGTGAGTTAACAAGTCACCCCCTTGATTAGTCAATGCGTGAGTGAATGGATGAGCGCACACCTCCACCTGGGCGTCGCCTGGGCCCCTGCGGCTCCGGACATCTGGACCATGAAGTCTCCATCTTCCCCTCTCCCATACCCGAACCCCCCAACCCGAGAGTCAGCGCCAACTTCTGCTCCTCCCACATCAGTCTACCCCACACCCGTTGATCTTCCCTCCTGACTAGCTCCTGGATCTGCCCCCATGGTCCCCTCCGCAGGGCCACCTTCCTAAGCCAGCCCACCCTCCTCTCTCACTGGAGCGTAGCAAGGATGGCGTGTCTCCCACACCTATCCTCTGCCCTTAGCCGCGGTGATCGTCCTGGAATGCAATCTGGGCACATCTGGCTCCGCTGAAAGCATCCCGCTGCCCTCTCCCCCAGGATGCACTCTGTGCTTGCTAGCGAGGTGACCAGTCCCTCCTGGCTCCGCTGACCTGATTTCCCTCCACGCCCTCCTGACCCCCCTGCTCTCCACGCCTGCCCTCTGGAATGTCTTAAAGCCCTGTAATGTGCTTGCTTTTCCTGCTGTACTCTCGGCCTCCTGACACCCACCTTCTCCCAAAGCAGCCTACCCTGCCCATGAGCTCCCACAGCCTGGCTTCCCTCACCGTCCCGAGAGGAAGCCCTGACTCCACGTCGGCCGTGCGCCAGGCTCCGTTCTGAACACGCTTCGTGTATGTTCGCTCATTTAATCCCCACAGAAGCTTTAAGAGGTAGGTATAATGATTACCCCTATTTAATAGGTGAGGAAACTGAGGCACAGGTGGTCAAGTAACTTTCCCAAGAGCACAAGGAGGAGGTGGAATCTGAACCCAGGCAGTGGCCCCAGAGCAGGCACCACAACACTCAGTGACCGAAGATGCCCTCTCTGGATGCTTCAGTGCCCCACCTCAGGTGCCTGCCACAGGGCTTGGCACATAGGAGGGCACAACAAATTCTATCATTGTGGGTGACGGATGCACAGGTGCATGGCCAAATAGCAAGGATGGGTGCGTGGAAGGATGGATGTCTGATATAAGGAAGGATGACAAGTAATGGATGGATGTGGACAAATGATGGATGACTGAGAGATGGAGGGATGGTGGAGGGTTGGAGGGATGGTGGTGGGTTGGAGGGATGGTGGAGGGTTGGAGGGATGGTGGTGGGTTGGAGGGATGATGGAGGGTTGGAGGGATGATTGAGGGATGGAAGGATGATGGAGAGTTGGATGGATGATGGAGGGATGATGAAGGGATGATGGAGGGATGGAGGGATGGTGGAGGGATGGAGGGATGATGGAGGGATGGTGGAGGGTTGGAGGGATGGAAGGATGGTGGTGGGTTGGAGGGATGATGGAGGGTTGGAGG
>CAUYMX010056800.1:0-44429 GCA_963573855.1 Lepilemur septentrionalis | reverse complement strand
TCAAGGTCAGGAGTTTGAAACCAGCCTGAGCAAGAGCGAGACCCCGTCTCTACTAAAATAGAAAGAAATTAATTGCCCAACTAAAAATATATAGAAAAAATTAGCCGGGCATGGTGGCACATGACTGTAGTCCCAGCTACTCGGGAGGCTGAGGCAAGAGGATCGCTTGAGCCCAGGAGTTTGAGGTTGCTGTGAGCTAGGCTGACACCACAGCACTCTAGCCCAGGTCACAGAGTGAGACTCTGGCTAAAAAAAAAAAAAAAAAAAAAAAACTAGAAACAACACGAATGTCTTTCAACAGGTAAATGATGAAGCTATCTGCAACACATCCATAAGATGGAATATTACTCAGCAATAAAAAGGGAGAAAACCCCCTGTTGATAAATGCAACAACTTGGATGGATCTTCAGGATAGAATACTGAGTGAAAAAAGCCAAT
Source organism: Lepilemur septentrionalis (assembly GCA_963573855.1). Lineage (NCBI taxonomy): Eukaryota > Metazoa > Chordata > Mammalia > Primates > Lepilemuridae > Lepilemur > Lepilemur septentrionalis. Next base: position 43,991 of record CAUYMX010056800.1, on the reverse strand, counting down.
CTAAAATAGTTGCATATTTCATCCTGCTATTTATATAGAATTCAAAAAATGACAAAATTATAGCAATGGAGGGTAGATATGTAGTTGCCAAAAGCTAGGGGAGGGGAGGGGAGGTGTGGCTATAAGGAATCAGCACTGTGGTATTCCTCTGAGGTGAAGGAATAGTTCTGTATCCTGGATCCAATGGTGGTTCTACAAATCCATAGATAAAATAAATATTACAGAATTATACACAAAGTTGTGCAACAATATGAGTGATGCAAAAAGTGGTAAGAGGTCTGTAGCCTAGTTAACTGTATTGCACTAGTCAATTTTCTCATTTTGATAATAATTATGTAAGATGCACAATAATTATGTAAGATGTCACCATTGGAAAAGCTGCCTGATGCATACATGGGGCCTCTCTATTTTTGCAACTTCTTGAGTATCTATAATTATTTCAGAATAAACCTTTTTTTGATGTCTTATCTGGATAGAAGTGGTAGCCCAAGGGTGAATGCGTCTAGCCCAGAAGAGTGGCATTTATACTGAGAAGAGTTCTGAACATAGAACCCTGGACAGCCAACACACACAGCCTACAAAAATGTCACAGAGGAAGAAGTCACATCAGAGAACCAGGCAAGTGAGAGCCATGACATGAAAGACAAAGGAAAATAGATTTTCACCAAAAAAGCAGTGATGTTCAACAGCACCAACTGCTGAAGGGGGAGGGACAGCACCTGGTGCTGAAGATGAACACTGAACTAGGAACGGAGGGACCAAAGAAGATAGAAACATCAGGTGAACGCTTCAGTAAACCTAACAGAAAGGAAAAGGCACACCAATAGATTAAGCAGAGATGAAGGGAAGGGATGAAACTTGTTTCAGGATAGAGAAATCCTGAACACTTAAAGATGAGGAGTCCTGCAGGAAGGGAGAAAATTTGCATATTCAAAAAAAAAAGAGGGAAAGAGAGAGAAAGACAATGAATAGCAGAGAAGATTCTAAAAAAAAAGGTGGGGGCAACAAAGGGGTAGAATCAAGTGTTCAGATGAAAAGTTCACCCTCATAGAAACAAAGTGCATTTCTAGTTCACATGAACACAGAACTAAATGTGACCAAATCAGAGACATAAATATTTGAATTTTGAAAAGCATTATAGCATAATGGTTGCTATTGGGCTTAATTAATTAATAACATATTTTATGAAACAATGCAAGCTTACATTTAAGGAATCAAAACTAAAACTGGCCATTATAATTATGCTTCACCTAAAGACTTATTAATAATTCTTATTTAGGAGTCTGGTGAACGTGATTCTCTTCTGGCCTTGATGACACAGCCTTGTTGAACTTGTGCTGACTTATAACCCTAAAACTAAATGACACTATGAATAACTTTGCTTCCTCTGCATTCTTATTAGTCTGAAATGCTTAAGTATTTATGTACATAAGAATTTTAAGGTAAAACACATTTTATATGGAAGTCTCATTAAAAAATAAATAGATTATTTATTAAAGTCTTATGAAGCTGAGAATCAGTCTTTTGCTAAGGGAGATATTTAACAATAAGACTCCTGCAATAATTAAGTGATGATTAACTGCACTTGTATGAAACCAAGCTTGTTGACATTAACCTTGCTGGAAATGCATTCATTGGTCACCTACATTTCTGACATGCATTGTAGACCTATGATTGGTGATGAAACGAAATAGTCTCCAGGGAATGGGAACTGTGTCTTTGCTTGAAGCATTTAGAAGCCATCAAATTACTGGAAAATAGCTAACAATATTTTACTGACAAAGAGAAAAGACAAGAAACTTGAATAATAGAGGGCAGGGTAGGTTCTCTTATTTTCATTTGTTTGAGACCATAGCTTTGAACGATATTTTCTGCATGAGTGCATCATATCTAGCACCAAATGTGTCAAGGCCAACTGTGATATGGTAACAAATACACAAGCATGAAAATTTGTATGAAAGTTTTAGAAGGATATACACTAGATTGTTGACCATAGATTTTTACTCTCTGGACTTCTGTATCATTTTAGCTTTTTCTATAACAAGTATGTGTTCGTGTTTTACTTGTGTAATTAAATAAATAGATGTGTAAAAAGAAATACATTTTAAAGAAAATATCTGATATATTCATAGGTACTTAGGTACTATCTCACAGTGTTTCAATAATAAGTAAATGAAATAATACACAATGTAGGGAGTACTCAATATAAATTAGCTGTTATTATTATACTATTTTTCCAAGATATTGGGAATAATTCTTTCAATGACATAAGGCAGATTACAGATGGTTGCAAATGGACACTCTTCCTATTGAGAGATGGAGTCTACTTCCCTTTTGTTGAATCTAGACTGGCCTGTGGCTGGTTTGACCAATAAAGTATGATGCAAGTGATGCCATCCTGGTTCTGAGGCCAAACTTTAAGACAACTGCCAGCCTTTCTTTGGCTCGTGGAGGCTGCAGTCATTCTATAAGAAACTCAACTGCCCTTAGGCTGCCATGCTGTGAGAAGCTCAGGCCACTGGAACAGGCTCTAGCAGATGAAGCAATATGACGTGAGAAAAAGAAAACAAGTCTCACCAAAGCTCCGATATATGTGTGAGGACATCACCTTGAAAATGGTTCCTCTTGGAAATGAGACCAAATGAATCAGAGACAAAGAATCCAACCTAATGTTATCAGATTTCTGTGGGTAAAAATAAAATGGTCTTTAAGCCTCTAATATTTCAGCTAATTTGATACATAGTTAGCAATAACCAAAACAGTGTATTTAAATGGGATTTTACCTTTCTTCTCTTCCTATCTACATTTTCTAACTTTTCTGCAGTAATCATGTAATTCTTTAGTATACAAATAAATTATAAACTACTTAGAAATTATTATAGTCTAAGTGAAGAGCCTAAGAAAGTATGAATTGGTTTCCAGTAGAAAAACACTTCACAAAAACAACCAATAAAGTTGGGGATATCTATATATCTATATATGCATATCTCTTAAATGGTCCCTCAGATAACTGCAGAAGCAATGAGAATTTAAGGACTAAAATTTTGCACAAGTGGGAAACTCTAGATTTTGAACCAGTGGTCTGCGGCTGTTTGTTCCTTAAGGATATTTGTTGACATTTGGCATGTGCTAGAGGCTGAAAATCTGGCATTGGTCCAGGTAGAGAGTCCCTGCTTGCAGACAGCAAAACAAGCAAAGATTTTGGCAGTAATATGGGAATGGAGTGATAAAACTGGAAGCTTTGAAGGACCTCAATACACAGTTGGTTTTCCCTTAAACTTATTTGCCAAATGTTGAATTATAGTGGGGTTGGATGCTTGAGAGTTATGCTAAAATTTTCTGAAAGACAGAAGATAATTTTCTGCAGTCTCCTGGTGTACAGAAGATAAAAGCCCACCAAAGTGAAAAACTCATGGATACACCATTGAAAGCTGCATTTTCCCTGGAGGAATTTCCCCAATCCTGCATATAAATAGAATTCTAAAAATGAAAAACATCCAAAAAACTATCAGAATTGGTGATATCAATGGAGCTAAAGTAAAAAATTAAACTCGACATTCTAAGTGAAAAGCTAAGTTTATCAGAATGGATAAAAAAAAAACTATAGGCTGCCTATAAGAAATATGCCTTAAATATGAGGACAACAAAATAGTAAAGCTAAAATGGGAAATCATACCATGCATACACTAACCAAAAGAAAGCTGGGCTAGCCATACTCATATCACACACAGTAGACTTGAATTAGAGAAACAGCAATATTTCATCATGATGAAGTGATCAACACAGCAGAAAGCTATAACAATTCCATATCCATATGCTCATAATAAAATATATTCAAAAATATATAAGGTAAAACCTGACAGAACACTAAAAAGAGAAATAGACATATTCGCAGAATGAGACTGTAGCACAGTTCTTACAATTGCTGATACGACAGGCACACAAAAACATTTCATAAGGACAGGTGAATTAACATTAACCACAATTAACAAAACTGACCTATTTGGAATACACATACAAAAGTACCCAACAAAACAAAATTTACATTATTTTTAGAATTACATCGTGATGGAACATTAGCCAAATTTGACACCACACTCTGAGTTATAAAGCAAGCTTTATCAAATTTTAAAAATTGAAATTACTTTTATTTTGTTATGTGAACAGAGTAAAATTAATTTTGATTTCTCAAATAACTCAATATAATTTTTAAAAATCTAGAAAATCCCTACTGAAATAAAACTATAAACATAAATACATTGGAAATAAAATAATGAACCTCTTGGAAATGAAATAATAAACTTCTAATTAATGCATGGGCCAGAGAACAAACCACAACTGAAATATAATAATAATGTGAATAAAATGATGACGGAGATATTCAATAGGGAATTAGTGGGATGCAGCCAAATCAGTGTTTATAAGAAAGTTTACAGCCTTAGTGCATATAAAATATAGAGAGAAGAGAAATAAGCACAAAAATCAACTATTTAAGCTTTTGTCTCAAGAAGCAACAAAAAAACCCCAGTAAATCAAACCCACAAAAAATATATAAGGAAATAATAAAGAAAAAAACAAATCAGTGTAATAGAAAACAAATATTCAATAAAGAGAAATACAAAGCCAAAACAAAGTTATTTGAAAGAATCGATAACATTGAGAAACCTCTAGCAAAATAGATCAAGAAAATAGAACAAAGAAGATAAAAAAGGATCAGTCAGTTTTGGGCTATAAAAAAAAGGGAAAAAAAAGAAAAAAGATAAAAGAGGAGAACATTAAATTAATGAGAACACAAAAATTATCATTAAAGACATAAAACATGATGAAAGTATTATGAAAATATTTACACTAATAAATTTGACAGTTTAAGTAAAATGGACAAAACTTTCAAAACCACTGCTTATCAAGTATATACGAAAGAATAAGAAGAGGAGTGACATCAGCAAGACGGCTCACTAGAAGCTCCTAGCACTCTCTCTCCCACCAAACAAAAACCCACAAAACAAACGAATAACTACGATTTAGCCAAAATAACTAAACAAGAGCTTCAGAGAAACAAGAGAAACCCTGTAGAGCACAGAAACTCAAGATGACCATATAGAGAAGGGAAGAAAACACCTTGGCTCTGCCACCCATCCCTCCTGTTGGGACCAGCTCAGAAGCAGAAGAGACTCCTTCATGCAGGAAGAAGTTAAGCAAAGCATCCCAGTAGGCCCCATCACCACCACAGACATCTGCAGTCTTCATTATTGGAGAATCCTGCAGTCCTCACAAGCTCTGAGCCCAGCTGGGGGAGCTTCCCAGCATCCATATGCTGAGCCATCCCCAGAGAAGGAGCCAGCACTGTGCCCCACCCCCATGGCCCATGCTACTACTGTGCTGCACCATTTTGGAACCAAAGCCACTGCCTGAGAGTATCCTGCTCTGGGGCAAGTAGCCCTTGCATCCCTTCATCCCTGAGGCTTTGCCACCACTGCAACATGCCCAGCTGGTAGTTTGCTGTCCTCAGGCTATGCTGCTGCCATACCCTACGCCCTAGAGCCAACCTATCACAAAGCAACTTCTCTCGCATCAGTCACTGGTGCATCTTCCCCCTTAGGGCCAAGCTGAAGTGGTACCTCACACTCCGGGGCCACTGGCTTCCTGCACACGAGAGCAGCAGCCGACCCCCCATGCCACAGCTGAGACAAGGCACCACCCCTTAGAGACCTCAGGCCTCTAGCACACCAAAGCAGTTGAGGCCCCTACCCAGATCCACAGGTGAGACAGCACCCCATCCCCCAGGAACTCTGAGCCCCCAACACACTGGAACAGATGTATCCCCCAGCACCCAACTGACATGGGGCCTTGCATGTCCATCAGCAATATAATGGGTACATAATCAGCAGTATATTCACACAGTAGAATACTACACAATGGTAAGAATGACCTACAACTAAACACAGCAACATGGATAAATCTCACATACATAATGTTCAGCAAAAGAGATCAAACAACCAAAGAATGAATACTCCATGGTTCCATTTTTATTAATATAATTGTATAAACACAGAGATGCACCACCAAGATTCTTTTAAGGAAGGATATGCTGTCCCCACTGCTGGGAATGCTAGGAACAGACAGCCTTCAGCTGTCAAGCCCTTAGGGAAGCCCCTCAACTGCAGAGAGCTTCCTACCCACATACAATGATTTATGGAGGTAAGGGTATAAAGGCCTAGCCATTCGGGCCCAACATGGAATAATTCTGAACCCATGTTAGTTTCGGAGGTCCCCATGGGGTGGGCTAAGGCTCACAAGTTGCATCACTGCTCTCCTTCTCCCCCTACAGCATAAAATGTCAATACCGGCAAAACTCACCTATGGCATCAGGAATCAAGATCATGGTTGTCCTTGGATGGGGGTGGAGAGGATTATGCCTGGAAAGAGGCAGGAGGGGGTTTCTGTGGTGCTTGTTATATTGTTTCTGAGATTTATTTCACTTTGTGAAATTTCATCAAGTTGTATAATTATGATTTGTGCATTTTTCTACATGTGTGTTATGCTTTGAGGAAATGTTCACCAAAAATGGCTAAACTCCAAAATAAATAATTAAAATTAATATTTTAAATAAAGAATACTGATTGGAGATAAACGCTCAGTCATTCACTCACTCACTGACTAGCCATGTGACTTTGGGCAAATCTCTTAAATTCCTTGAGCCTACAGCTCCTCAACTATGAGACTGAAAACACAACAAACTTGCTCTTGTCGATACGTCACTTTTGCATATATTTGCTCATTTTCCGATCTCACAACCGCTATGAATAATGGATAATTGAGTTTTGTTATCCTCATTTTTCCAATGGTAGAGCAACTTCTGTAAAGGTTGGGCAATTTTCTGGAAGTCACAAAGTCAGTGAGCTCCAGAGTCAGGTCTAGAACCTAAGTTTTCTGGAGCTGATATGTTCCAAATCAAAGTCAGTCAGTGTACTCAAGAGATGCATGTAATTAAACATGCCGATTGCAATATCAGCTAAGATGTAGTACAGAGGAAGTTGTTTAGAAGTTAGGAGAGAGGTTGATTCTAAATACAGTTAAGAGACAATTTGAACTGCATGGTATAAAAGCAGAACTAAAATTACCCAAAGTAAACAGACCAGTGAAATAAAACAAAGCCAGTGGTTAAGTGGAAAAGAGGCAAAGAATGTCTACTCAAAGTCATGAGAACTATAGTATCTATGATAGAAACCTTATGATCCAATCTAGCCTCATTATTGTCACTGTAATTATAAGATATGATCCCACCAGAGGGAAAGGAGTGTCCCTTAGTAAACTAAATGTCATTCTATTGGTCTGAAAATGCAATGCTTCCTCCAAAGACATGACTCTACTACTTCATTCTTCTGGAGTAAAGCCATTAAATTGTTTTCAAATTCCCCTGTCAAAACCACACAACTCAAAAAAATTATGTCTTCCCTTTCTTTGGAAGAAAGGCCCAATACCCAATACAAATTTATGAAAGTATAAATTACACACTAACTTCCATCTAGCCTTCATCTTTGCAATGAGCCCTGACTTCCTCACTTTGATTTATGAGCATGTTTGTTTCTCTCAGGAGTCTTCAAGGGACAGGTAGTTGGCCCCAATTCAACTCAGTCATGCTGATTGCCAAAGAACAGTCTAGTTGTCTTCTTATGTTTTGATGCATATCTTCTTTCAAATGCCTTATAAGGTTTATAGTTCCTCAAGTCCCAGAAAAATGTCCACCCCTAACCTTAGTGTCCAGTTACCGTTCATTTCTAAAAGGTCTCTGCTTTGCCAATTAAATCAGTTAATCTGTAGACCAATTAAATTATATCAAGCACAGTGGCTCATACTTTAATCCTAGCACTTTGGGAGGCTGCGGTGAGGATCACTTGAGGCCAGGATTTTGAGGCTACAGTGAGCTATGACCAAGCCACTGTACTCCAGCCTAGGTGATAGAGCAAGACCCTGTCTCTAAAAAATAAATAAATAAATAAATAAAATAAGTTAGATCAATCTGTCAGTTTTCCTAATTAAATTTGTTTAGTATCTTGTAAGATAAATACAAACAGGGTAAATGCAAAATCTTATGCCCATTATTAGGAAGTGGCTGATAAAATCAATCATTAGAATGTATCTTCTTATAAAACAATGAGATGCTATGAAGAAGAACCAAATCACAAGCATCCGGTGCTGTTTTCCCTCAACTTCAGATGCATCTCACCACCCTAAAGATTTGGGTTACATGAAAGGCTTAGGTATAAACAATTTCTCAAGAAACAAATCAAAGTGATATAATCAGATCTTAAAGCCCCTAAAATTTGTTATGAAAAAAAATTTTAGGATCCTCTTTGCATTAAATTTTAATGATATAGCCCCCAAAACTTTAGAGGCTAGTTGAAGTACCTGAACTAAACATTAACTTGCATTTAAAATGTGTCACTAGTCCATATAATTAGTCCATTTGTACATCAAAAAAAGAGAAGGTAGAAAACAATAGCAAGTGTCTTTGAATGAGATCTATATTAATGTTTCAAAGACAACATCATTTCAAGTCTGACTCTTCCATTTTTTCATTTCATGGTTAAATTAGAAAACCTTAAGAGTTTTATTTACTCATCATTACACAATGCAATTACTTGTGAAACTAGAAAATAAAAAGGAAAACCATTCTATTAAGGCATTGTCTAATCAGAATTCTTCTCTTTTCCCTTCTCCCAACCTTTCCACATATTCTGCTGGCTCAACAAAACAAGTGGATAAAAAGCCTTTTCTGTCAGGATGTCAGATAATTTGTAGCTCAGTGATTGGTGATAATGTATCGCCTTGAATGATGAGGGTGGCAGGTGACAGAGATGAAGCAAACAATGTATTTCGTACAGCTGTAAAGACGTGAATTTAGACTTCACATAATAGGGACTGTAAGAAGTCATCATGCAGGTCTGAAATGTAACTGCTATGGCGCTTAAGAAATGCACTAGAATATCCAGCAAAATAGCGACAGATGATGCCATGCACAGCACCCAGCACACAGCAACAGGACGCCTCGCATACCACACTCCTTCCTGCAGGGATGTTAAAGGAATGTTCCTGACACATCCATCAGAGTGGTTTAATAAAGCGTGGTCTACAATGTTGCACTTGCTGAAGTGGTCTAGGAAGCATGGTCGTACCGCTCGAGGATTTGCTGAACTGTTACTGATCTAGGATAAATATTTGCTCATTCACCTGCACGAGTGTGTGAAGTGAAGTTGAAACCTTTTGTCCAATTCTGAGCATTTTTTTCTCAGATCTTTCATCTCATTACTCCAAACTTTCCCAGCTACGAAAGGCAGGGCTGTCTGCATGTTGGCTATTTGAATGTAGTGCCAGGGACTGCAGGGTTCTCCTCCCGGGCTGCCACAAGGAGAGATGCATGGACTGCTTCGTCTCGGACAAACCTAGTGTTTGTGCAGTTTCAGGCACATAGAGAGTTACAGAATGTGGGAACTGGAAGATAAGCCTTCTCCTTTATAATCACGGGCTGCTTATTGTATTGGAAAGTGCCCAGGTATCAGACATGCTTTTTAGAGATGCTTTTCAGAGAAAGCAAAACAAAAAAAGATGTGCACATACTCGCGCGTATGTGTGCAGCTATAGAAACATTATAATCACTCTCAAAATACTTGTAACAACCATTTCATAAAGAAAATTGCTTTATAATAGGAACCCTGAACTATGTCTAACTTACCTCTCCACTAAGTTTCCGTGTGTATTATTTTTATTCACAGCAGTGCTTGTCCGCTGGTCTGCCCTTGTGAACGGACGCGTCCTAACAGTGGTGTGGCTCAGGGACAGAGAGAAAGCATTTGCCTCACCCATTCCAACACTCCTCCAGCCAGCTGAGAATTCCTGAAATGTCGCAATTAGGAGTTAATTGCTTTGGTTGATGTTTATTCTCTGCTAATATGTAAACTCAAAACAAATACCAATTAAGCATTTTCAACTTAATATAAGCAAGCTGATAAAAATCCAGCCCTGAGAGTGGAGGGAAGAGTAGGACACAGAAAGGCTATCCTGTCGCACTGCGGAGAGGAGAGGAGACGTTGGAGTATGGAGTATTCGTATCGTATTGGTGGAGGAAGTACATGCAGAGGACTGGGCATCTCATGGATTCCGAATGCAGTTTCCTCTATGATCCCAAATTCCCTTTTTCAATAGCTTTGTTCTCTGGTTGAAATGCTTTTTGTTATGCATATCCCTAAAGATTCAGGCAGGCTTTACGTGAGACTAAAGGAACTGACCTCAGGAATAGGTTTGGTGGATCATCTCCTCTTTCACTGAGAACAAACCCAAAGCTAGAGCTCACCTGGAGGAAAGATACACAGACAGACAGAGAGACAGACACACATATTCGTTGGCCTTTCAAAAATATCAGAGCATACGCCTGTTTCTACCCAATAACACCAACGAATTCTGGATGATACAGGTTAAACCTACAAAATATTAATACAACTTTTCAATTCCTCTTCCCAAATCCTCAAAGACAGAAGTATTTCAGCATTCAGAACTGTTTGGGGATTTTCAAGACATGATATAGTACAGATGTCAGATGCAGATAATATCACATGTGGGAATTTAGGTGGCTATTTATTATTAAAAAGTATAATTTCTAGAGTAAAACATGTATGCTCACAAAATACTGCTTTACAAATGAAAAGATTATAAATAACCTCACAAGAGTTCAGTTTGTATTTTTCCACCAAATAAACTTGCCACAATTCTATAGGGGAAAAAATTTTCAGGCCCTTTTTTGGTTTAAGAATCAAGAATAAGGGATTGTAAATTGTACAAACACCCATCAGTTTTGGACTGGGATGATCAATAATTGCTTCTGTAGCATTTTCTCCAGCACAAGTCCCTAGCACAATAGTATGTGTCAAAACTATCAGAGGAGAAAGTGGTGGGAATGGACGTGCGAGGAAGCACTGCACGCCTTGCTCCGTCTCCCAGCCAAGCACTCGCCAAGGCCGCCGCGAATGAGGCGGGAAGACAGCTCTTCCCTGAGCAGCATCTCAGGCAGAGAGCAGCTCTGCTCCTAAGATAAGATATCGTCATCATTCGAGTGTGGTTGAGTGAGGAGCAGTGAAAAGGAAGCAGGACGGCACCAGCTTGCCGCCTTCTGCTTCCACGCTGACTGCCCTCAGGATCCTGCATCTTTTACATCTAGATGTAATTTTCTTCTTTCCAGCTGTGCACTGACATTGTCATCTTTTAAGTTCCTGTCCCTGGGCACAGGAGCTTATGAAGAGAAGTTGTCCACACTCCAGCTAGCCAAGACTTTTATTCAGATAACTATTCCTATTTCATCTCACGATGGAGTTTTTGTTTTTAAGCATTCTGCACATCTCCAGCCCTATATACTTAATTTCCTTCTTAAATGTTTCTTCTGGGATAATGCATCATCACTGCACACTAAAGCTGAGTTCATGGTATTCTCCTAAAAATTTGGTTGCCCTCCAGCCATCCCTCTCTCACGGACAACTGTGCTCAGAGCCCCAGATGCCTCCCCAACTCCAATACCTACTTTGTCCCAAAATAGGAGCAGTGAGTAAACCTTGCCAATTCTTTGTTTGGAATACACTTCCTTTCTTCTGCTTATTTCTGAAACTCAGACCCTTCTCAGTCCATGCCTGATCAACTACAGCATTCTTGTAAGAGAAAACCCCATTCTATCTGCACCAGGCCAGACAACACACCAGAGTCAAATGAATCCTACTGAAGCATATTTTTCATCTTATCCTTGCTCTGGTTAAAGCATTATAGTGTTACTGAGAACTAGAAAAATACATATATATTTTAGTCTGCTTTCAGAGCCCTTTGTAATACAAACCCAATTTGCTTTTCCATTTTTATCTTTCAGTCCTCTGCTACAACTTTTCCACAGATGCATTCATTCACTTCCAGGTCTAGTCACTGTTCCCAGCCCACGGCATTAACTTGTCAGCCTCTCCACCACCGCCTGCACACGTTCATGCTGCTCACCTGATTCAGACCTGATTCCATTCATCACAGTTCAGCTCAGGTTTCACTTGCCCAGGATACATCTTTTATCATCTAGGGCCCTAATAACTGTGGAACAGACTGCTAATCATACTCTAACATCCATTCTCACTTTTTTTCCCCGTAACAACTACTAAATACACAGGAAGCCATCAGTCTGAGGCTGTCTCGATGCCTTGAGTTCCCACGTAACAAAACTAACTTAGTACACAAACAAGCTGAAACCTAATTTAGAAGTATGTTTTGTAATAATCAGCCAAGTTTCAGTCAAACACAATCAGCCGATCACAGGAAGCCAATTGATCAGACTGTACCCAAATATGGCAAATGCCCCCACGCACCACGCCCCAATACAGCAAACACCTAGCTGTAGCCAATCACGTGATTTCTCTACTTTGCTTCTGTGTTCAGACTGTAAAAGCTCACTTCTCATCCTGCTGGGTGGAGCTCTCTGAACTTCTGGTTTTGAGTGCTGCCTTATCCTTGAGTTGTGCTTTGCTCAAACAAACTGTTAAATTTGTCCATTTTCTTCAACAAAAGTTGAAAGTGTTTTTTTAACCTGGGCACAAAAACACCCAGATGAAAGACTACATTTCCCAACATTGTTTACAGGCAGGTGTGATCAATGGGATATGAATGGAAATGATGTGTTTATCTTGTGGATCACACACTTTAGGGAAGGGACATAACACTTTGGACCATATAAATGAAAGCAAAACCATTAGAGCTCTACTCTAGTGCTTTACCATTAGAATAGAAGAGCAAGAAAAGAGCTGTCTAGACATCTGATGACTTTGCAGAGTGGGGATGCCATAGGTACTTACATAAATAAGATAAATTCTATCTTGTTTAATCTATTGTTGTTTTAGACTTCTATTATAGCAGCCAATCCTATATCCTAACTAATATTACATCATTTATTATCTATATCACTCAATTGCTTGTTTCTATAGACATCTTAGAATTGCTAGTTACTTCTCTCTTATATACACGTTCTTCATCCAATGGGAAAAGAGACCATGATTTTTATACACAGCTATGTCCAATGCCATCCCTCTCATACATACTCAGCCCTAGCACAGTGCATTAAGTATTTAATAAATACAATCATACTCTATATATCCACTATCTTGAAGAATAAACTGTTTTATATAAGCACATTTACAAATAAAAGAAAAATATCTCTTAAACCTCAAACATCTTTAAAAGAACTTTTTCTTGGAAAAAAATCTAAAAATATATTTCACTTTTTGCTGACATACACAGAAGGTAATAAATATAATTTAATTGGCACTTTATATCTGAAGATCATAAATGTCAATGTTCATTTTGTATCATTCTCTACCTTAACAAAACTAATGGATGTATTCTCAAATATGAACTTCCTGGGAAACTTTTTTGGGAAAACTTCTATAATACCATTTTTCCCAAGCTTTATTGAGGTACAATTGACAAATAAAAATTATATACATTTATGGTGAATATGATGTTTATATATCAATATATACACATGGTGAAATAATTACAATGAAACTAACACATTCATCACCTCACATAGTTATGTTTTTGTTGCTGTTGTGAGACCATTTAAGATCTACTCTCTTAACAATTTTCAAATATACATTATTATCAACGATAGTCCCAATGCTGAGTCATGGAATTGCTGGGTCACGTGGTAGTTTTAATTTTAATTTTTTGAGGAACATTCATGTGGCTTTCCATAATGGCTGTACTAATTTATATTCACTTCAACAGTATACAAGGGTTTCCTTTTCTCCGCATTTTTGCCGACACTTATAATGTCTTTCGTCTTTTTGATAATAGCCATTCCAACAGGTGTGAGATGATATCCATTGTGATTTTAATTTGCATTTCCCTGATAATTAGTGATGTCAAGCATTTTTTCATATATCTGTTGGCCATTTGTCTTCTTTTGAGAAATGTCTCTTCAGGTCCTTCGCCCATTTTTAAATCAGGTTATTTGTTTTCTTGCTATTGAGTTATTTGAGTTTTTTCTATATTTTGGATATTAACCCCTTATCAGATGTATGGTTTGCAAATATATTCATTCATACTGTAAGCTGTCTTTTCACTATGTAGATTGTTTCCTTTGCTGTGCAGAAGCTTTTCAGTTTGATGAAATACCATTTTTATATTTTTGCTTTTGTTGCCTGTGCTTTTGGGGTCATGTCCAAAAATCGTTGCCCAGAACAATATCAAGATGCTTGTCCCCAAAATTTTCTTCCAATTATTTTATAGTTTCGGAGATTACGTTTAAGCCTCTAATCCATTTCGAGTTGATTTTGTTTATGGTATATAAGAGTCCAATTTCATTCTTTTACATGTGGATGTCCAGTTTTCCCAGCAACATTTACTGAAGAGACTATCTTCCCCCATCACATGTTCTTGGCATCTCTGTTGAAGATCAGTTGGCTGTAAATGTGTGGATTTATTTCTGTGTTTTCTACTCTATCCCATTGGTCTATTGGTCTATATGTCCATTTTTTATGCCAGTGCCATGCTGCTTTGATTACCAAGAAAATTACAGGCCAATGTCCTTGATTTGCAAACATCCTAACAAAAAAACAAGAAAATACTAACAAACCAAATTCAACTGCACATGAAAAGTATCATACACCAGGATCAAGTAGGGTTTTTCTCTGTGATGCAAGTATGGTTCAACATACACAAATCAATAAATATAATATATCACATTAACACAATGAAGGATAAAAATCATATAATCATCTCAACAGATGCTAAATTCTGGGTTTCTTCATATCCCTTGGGTACTAAAACTTCTAAACCAGCAAAGCTAAAAGTTATACAGACAGAAGCAAAAATCTCATGAGTCATTAAAAGTAACAGTGAGATGTGCCACTTATACCTGTACCATCTGGGTCATGCTTCTGTGTATTCTGGATATAAAGAAACAGAACATACACTGGTAAATGGTGCACTGTAATGAATTTGCTATCCAGGTCAACTGCCAGCCTCCTGAGGCTCCAGATTAACCTCTCCTACTAGCATAAGGACATATGTTAGCCAGGTCAACCTTATGGAGAGAAAGCCCAAGTGTTGAATCTATGCATGTCCACTGTAAAAAAAAAAAAAAATTTGGAAAATTACAATGGAATACTGTGTAAACTTAATTTGCTGAAAATCAAGAGAACTCTATAAAGGAGAAAATGAGCACATGCCCTAGAACATGATATACAGCTATTAATCTAGAGGGGGAAAAATATGAAGACACAAGTGTACATGATTATGGTCTTGTGTCAAAACTTATCAATTCTCTGCCTCTATGTCACAATTCAGTTTACAAATATTTCAATGGTCTCACTGTTTCCAGTTTATTAATGGTATCACATGAATAGGACTTAGAGAGCAGAAAGCAGCAGGTACTCTAGATATCTCAAATTGACACTTATGTGCCAGAATTCAGGAGATAATTTCAAGGAAAAGTCAAGGTCTGCCATCCTACTGTAGTTCCTATGTGTCGAGAAATGACACATTTTACCACATATTTTGCTATCTACTTCTAAGTTATTCGGAAATGTGTGAATCTCTGGGTTTTAGAAACAACATATGTCATATTCAAATATGCTGTTCAAAACTATTTTTCTGAGAAACCCAAAAGGCTGTTAACATGAAGAATACCCTAGAGCAAGAGAAAGCTGTCTAGTATAAATAACTGTGCTAGTTGTTACTTATGACCATGAAGCTTCATTGTGCTTAAAGTCTCTGAGGCAGATTGGAGTACTAAGGAGACTGCTGAAAAACTGAATAGAGGAATCACAGTGGTTACACCTGGGTTTTGAAATAAAGTCATGCTCTTTTCAGTATACCTTTTAAAAATAATGGCTGGCTGCTAATAGTCCTACTACAGATCAGACACATGATCACAGGACATGAGCAAGCAATAGACTGTGGTCTGTACTGCTCGTTATAGCTTTAGTATTAACTGATGCATCAACCCACATAACTTTGAATACCTAACAGTTTATCATTACCAAGTAGAAGTGATGTATGCAAGCGATTGGGCTTCAGGAGGTCATGAGAACACAAGTATTTTGCATGAGCAGGTGGAACCTGTTCCCAATGTGCCTGCCACATAGCTATTTTTCCCTAAATCCACACATAAGGCCTTGGAGGAAACTCTGGGAAGAAAATCATTCAAGCCTTGTTTGCAGATGGAACTTTAATTAAACATTGGTATCAGTGAGATGTGTACTTCTGTAGTAATTATAGTCCCACCCATGAGTAGCCTTGAATGATTGTGAAAATGGGAGAAATCCTAGTGGGAAGAATTTATTTTTAAATCAACTCTATTAAAGTATAACTCACATTATACAATAAATTCAACAATACTAAGCATATAGTTGGATAAGCTCTGACAAATGTATATACCCATTTAAGCCAACATACCAATTAAGATGCATAACATGTCCATCTTCCCAAAAGTTCCGTGTACTTCCTTGCAGTCCATCTCCCCAAACCCACTCCTCACAACCGAGAATCACTGATGAGATCTCTATTACCTTGGATTACCTTTACCTGATCCGGTACTTCATATAAATGAACTCATACTATATATATTCTTTTTATACTGGTTTATTTTACTCAGCATAACAACTATGTAGTTCATTCATGTGGTTACATGAATCAGCACTTTATTCATTTGTCTTGTTCAGTAGTATTTCATGATATGTATATTAATTATTGTTTTCAGTTTGGGGCTATCATAAATAACACTATTCAGAAAATACATGTACAAATCTTTACCAACATGTGCTTTCATATGTCTTGGGTAAATACTTAAGATGAATTGTTGGGCCATAATGTAAGTGTATATTCAATGTAGTGAGAAATGAGTGGACTGATCTTGATGAGTAGAATTTTTGGTCTACTTTATCTGAAAAGGAAACATGGTCTGAGGCAGAGATCGGTGACAATACATAGATAGTGAATAATACTTTGCCTAGAAATAGCCAAGGACTACCAAAAAAATAAATAAATAAATAAGAAGTTGATTAAAGGAGATTTGGTGGGGAAGTGTGAGAAAAGACTAAAGTGTGAAAATACTGACTCATTGGTTGGTCACACAAGGTCCTCACTACAAAGGACACTTCCAAGAAACAAATAGGTGTGCAATCAGCCTCTTTCTACAGCTTTACAAGCAGCTTTACCAGTGCTTGCTCAATGTGTTCAATACAAAGTAGCCGTGTTGGCAAGTTGGAGGTTATGCATAAAGTTAGCATTTGAATTTCCCCTCAAAAAATTTCACCTGGCTAATGTATGTCTAGTATGCCAGTAACAGAGAAAAATCCTGAGCCTCAGGAGACTGTTAGGTGAGCCAGGTAGCCAGTTATTGGGCCCATTACAGAGAAGTAGCAATGTTCTCCATCGGAAATGATCTTTATGTTGAACACTATTCATGAACTTACTAAATGGTATTTCAAAAACACCATTTTCTTTTAACAAGGAACTCATTGTCCATTTTATACTGGAAGAAATAAGGCAATCAGGTGGTACTCGTGGTATTTAATGATCCTTGAGTGTACAACATTACTCAGAAGCTGGAAGATAGTATCTTAAAAATTTGGAGTATATTCTTATATGACGGCAAATATATGCTGAACCACTGACCAATATGTGTTCTGCATCCCATATCCAGAATACATACAACCCAAGAATACAGCCCATTCTTATGAGCTGATTTTTGTCTCCCTCTCACCCACAAATTTATATGTTGAAGTCCTAACATTCAGTACCTCAGAATGTGACTGTATCTGGAGACACTCATTTAAAGAGGTAATTAGGGTAAAATGAGGTCATAAGGATGGGGCCCAGCTATGGTCTGAATGTTGTGTGTTCTCCCAAAATTTATGTGTTAAAATCCTAACCCCCAAAGTGATGTTATTAGTAAGTGGGGCTTTATGGAGGTGATTAGGTCATAAGGGCAAAACTCATATGAATGGGATTGGTGTCCTTACAAAAAAGATCCCAGAAGCTGTCTTGCCCTTCCTACCATGTGATGACACAGCAAAAGGCACCACATACAAACCAGAAAGCTGGCCCTCCTCAGATATCAAATCTGCCAGTGCCTTGATCTCGGACTTCCAAGCCTCCAGAACTATGAGAAATAAATTTTGCTATTTAAAAGTTACCAGGCCGGGCGTGATGGCTCGCACCTGTAATCCTAGCACTCCGTGAGGCCGAGGCAGGCGGATCGCTCAAGGTCAGGAGTTCAAAACCAGACTGAGCAAGAGCGAGACCCCGTCTCTACTATAAATAGAAAGAAAGAAATTAATTGGCCAACTAAAGATATATATAGAAAAAATGAGCCAGGCATGGTGGCACATGCCTGTAGTCCCAGCTACTCAGGAGGCTGAGGCAGAAGAATTGCTTGAGCCCAGGAGTTTGAGGTTGCTGTGAGCTAAGCTGACACCAAGGCACTCACTCCAGCCCGGGCAACAGAGTGAGACTCTGTCTCAAAAAAAAAAAAGAAAAAAGTTACCTAGTCTGTCGGAGTATTTTGTTATAGCAGCCTTAAGGGACAAAAGCTCTAAATCAATGTGACTGTTGTTTTCATAAGTAGAAGAGATTAGGACACAGACACACACAGAGGGAAGGCCATGTGAAGTCAGCAGAAGAAAAGGATAATCTACAAGCCAAAGAGTGAGGCCTCTGAAGAAATCAACCCTGCTAACACCTTGATCTCAGATATCTAGCCCTGAGAATTGTGAGAAAATAAATTACTGGTGTTTAAACCACCTAATCTGTGGTAGTTTGTTATATCAGCCCTAGAATAATAATAAAATAACTCAGGTAATGCCAACTCACATATCTCACTCTTGCATTTAAATATTCACAAAATTTTTCTTTTTTTATTTCAGAATATTACAGGGGTACAAATGTTTTGGTAATATGGATTGCTTTTGTACTACTTGAGTCAAAGGTGCAAGTGTGTCTATCACCCAGATAGTGTACATTGTACCCATTAGGTGTCATTTCACCCACCCTGTCCTCATTCCTCCCACCTGCATGAATTCTATTGAGTTTTACTTCCATCTGTGCACATGAGTCCTGATCAGTTAACTCTGATTTAATAGTGAGTACATGTGCTGTTTGTTTCTCCATTCTTGCGATACTTCACTTAGGAGAATGGTCTCCAGTTCTATCCAGATTGTTGCAAAAGGTGTTAATTCATTTTTTATGGCTGAGTATACTCCATGGTTGACAGATACCACATTTTATTAATTCACCCATGAATTGAGGCCAGTTGAGTTGATTCCACATCTTTCCAATTATGAATTGTGCTTCAATAAACATTCTAGTGCAAGTGTCTTTTGGAAAAAAAATGACTGTTTTTTTCCTTTGGGTAAATACTCAGTAGTGGGATTGCTGGATCAAATGGTATGTCTAATTTAAGTTTTTTGAGGAATCTCCATACTATTTTTCATAGGGGATGCTTTTCCTGCAGCTATTGAGATGATCATACGATCTTTGGTTTTGCTTCTGTTTATGCGGTGAATCACATTTATGGATTTACGTATGTTGAACCATCCTTGCATCTTGCGATGAAGCCCACTTGGTCATAGTGGATTTTTTTTTTATGTGCTGCTGAATTTGGCTTGCTAGAATTTGATTGAAGATTTTTGCATCTATATTCATAAGGGATATTGGTCTATAGTTTTTTTGTTGTTGTTGTGTCCTTTCCTGGCTTTGATATCAAGGTGATACTGGCTCTGTAGAATGAGTTGGGGAGGATTCCTTCCTTCTCAATGTCATGAAACAATTTCTGCAGTATGGGTACCAATTCTTCTTTGTAGTTCTGATAAAATTTTACTGTGAAACCATCTAGTCCAGGACTTTTCTTTGTTGGAAGTTTTTTTTATTGTTGCTTCCCTTTCATTACTCATAATTGGTCTGTTCAGGAATTCTATTTTTTCCTGATTGAATCTTTGGAGGTTGTGTGTTTCCAGGAATTTATCCATTTCCTCAACATTTTTGAGTTTATGTGCATAGAGATTTTCATAGTAATCACAGATGATATTTTGTATTTCTGCAGTCTCAGTGGTAATATCTCCTTTTTCATTTCTGATTGAGCTTATTACATCCTTTCTTTTCTATTGCTAGTTAATCTAGTGAGAGATCTATCAATTTTGTTTATATTTTTAAAGAACCAATTTTTTTGTTTCATTGATCTGTATTAATTTTTTGTTCTTCATTTCATTTAGTTCTACTCTGACCTTAGTTATTTCTTTTCTTCTGCTGGGTTTGGATTGGTGTGCTCTTCCTTTTCTAGTTCCATGAGATGGTTCACTAGGTTGTTGATTTGTGATCTTTCTGTCTTTTTAATGTAGACATTTAAGGCTATGAATTTTCCCCTTAGGACTGCTTTTGCTAAATCTCACAGATTTTGACCATTTGTGTCCCCTTTGTCATTCAGTTCAAAGAATCTTTTGATTTCCACCTTAATTTCCACCTTGACCCAATAATTGTTCAGCAGTAGGTTGTTTAATTTCCAAGATTTTGTGTAGAATTGAGTGTTTCTGTTGGTGTTGGTTTCTAATTTTATTCCTCTACAGTCACAAAATTTTTCTTTTGTCTCCATCATTCTTGGCTTGCTCACTTATGAGCCATAGTAACCAAAAGGTACTAAGGAACCCATACTTCAACAATCTCAGGCTCCTGTTCTTCCACAATATGGCATAAATTCTCCCTCCCTTAAAGGGTCAACTCTTAGAAGAATTTGGAGAAAGATAAAAGACTAAGAAATTTGAGAAACTGAGCATTTTTTAAAAGACAATAAAATTACCAAAGGTATTATTTAAATTACTAGATATTAGATTTTAACAGATTCAGCATTGTTACATTTATTTTCCTGCTCACCAACAGGTGGAGGCTGATAAAGATCAATATCAGTGCATAAAACAGAAATTTGTAGTTTCTCTGCACATATAACTTGTACTCTGAGTCATATTTTACATCTGCTATTACAATAGTATTCATAGGAGCACATTTAGGAAATTCTGACTTCTGTTTAATTTAGGACAGACCATTGTTAATAGAGCAGGCAGAGGAATATCTGCAAAGATACACAGATTTTTAACCCAAAACTAGTTAATTATCAAATACAATAAGATATTATATGTGCAATGACAAGTTAGCCAACTTTACAAACCAGTCATGAGGGGAGGGGCAAGATGGCTAGAAGACAAGAAGCAGCTTGCATAGTGCTCTCAAGGAGAGAATCTAAAGTTACAGATAGATGCCCAACTATGAATGACCCTTCCTGGAAAGAGCATTGTATAATACCAGAGAAGGAGCAGGGAACATTCAGAGTGAAGGAGATGATGACAGTGTGATTCATTCTGCAAGATCAGAAGGCACCTGGGGGAAGTGTCTATACATGGGGAAAGTCAGGGGAAGAGAGCCCTGGGGCTCCCTGCTCACCTTGTAGGCACTGTGGCCAGGGCTGTGAGAAGACCCCCAATACCACCACAGATGTCTGGTCTGATCAGGGACCTGCTTGGAGTCTATGCAGCAACATTGTACCAGAGAGCAGGAATCTGGTGGCTACCATTTTCAGGTTACTACAGCTGATGCACTTCTGAGATCTCAGGTACAGGGTTCCAGGTCTGCATAGGTCTTAGCATTGCTATAGCCACCTCTGCATTGTCCCTTCTGGATGAAGGAGGGAGCAGGCAGAGTGGACACTCTCTTGTGCAGTGCCCTGTGACCAGGGGCCAAGAATCTCTTTCCACCAATAGAGGATTTGGGCAGGATGAGTGCCTCAGACACCAGCTGAGAAACTTTGCAGTAACTGCTAAATGGGACCTGGGAGTGGGAAGAGCCCCCTAGCCACCCAATGGCCCTAGCCCCACAGCCCCACTGCCCATGAACCCCACACTGTCATCTGCCCAATATGGTTCTACCTCCATGGTTCCCATCCTGCTGTCAGATCTTCTGTCCATGCAGTCCCTGCCCTGCCTCCAGGCTGCAGCTCTGGCTCCAGGACTCCAGGCTGCCTTCACTCCACCCCTAAAGCTCCAGCAGTCACATTATGCCCCTAGGCTTCACCTCCAAATCTTCAGCACAGCTGCAAGGACTGCAACTACCCCCACAGGCTACAGTGCTGGCCCCAAGCCTCAAGAATCCACCCTTCAGACTCCACTGCTGCCACTGGGCCCATAGCACTACCCTTTGAGGCTCCAGTGCTCCTGTTGGGCCTGAAGGCTCTGCATTTGAGGCTCCAGGACTGCCCCTGGGTCTTGAAGCTCCAGCCTGAGGCTCCAAGAAGGAGAGAGGGGAGGAAGTTAAGGGCAAAAACCTATATATTGGGTACAATGAACACTATCCAGGTGATGGGCACACTAAAAGCTCTAACTTAAACATTATGAAAGGTACCTGTCTAATAAAAACTTTTGTATACGCCTCCTAATATTTTGAAATAAAAAAAAATCATACCACTAGAAAAAATTAGGTAGTAAACAAAAACACTCATGCTTTTACCTACTATACCATACTATACCATATATTTTATTTGATTCTATGGGTGTTTCATAACTAATTTGATCAATTCTCTATTACTTAAATATTAAATCAGTTTGTTGGTATATAAAAATTCCATTGATTTGTGTACATTGATTTTATAACCTGAGACTTTGCTGAATTTGTTTATCAATTCCAGTAGTCTCACGGCAGGATCCTTGGGGTTTTCCAGATATAAGATTATATCGTCAGCAAAGAGTGATAATTTGACCTCTTCTGCTCCCATCTGGATGCCCTTGATTTGCTTCTCTTCTCCGATTGCTCTGGCTAGGACTTCCAGCACTATGTTGAACAGAAGTGGTGATAGAGGGCAACCCTCTCTGGTTCCAGTTCTAAGTGGGAATGCTTTCAATTTTTCCTGGTTCAGTATGATGTTGGCTGTGGGTTTGTCATGTTGATTTTTACCATTTTGAGGCAAGTTCCATCTATGCCTATTTTGTTAAGTGTTCTTATCATAAAAGGGTGCAGAATTTTGTGGAATGTTTTTTCTATGTCTATTGAGAGGATCATATGGTCTTTATTTTTACTTCTATTTATGTGTTGAATTACATTAATAGATTTGAGTGTGTCAAACCATCCCTGAATCTCAGGGATGAAGCCTACTTAACCATGATAATTTTTTTTGATAAGCACCTGAATTCAGTTTGCTAGGATTTTGTTGAGAATTTTTGCATCTATATTCATCATGGATATTGATCTGAGGTTTCTGTTTTGTTGTATCCTTCCCTGGTTTTGATATCAGGGTGATGTTGGTTTCATAAAATGTGTTGGGGAGGATTCCTTCCTTCTCAGTGTTCTGGAATAATTTCTGCAGGATAGGCACCAGTTCTGCTTTGTCGGTCTGATAAAATTCAGGTGTGACACCATCTGGTATAGGACTTTTCTTTTTAGGAAGGTTTTTTATTGCTGCTTCAATTTTGGTGCCTGATATTGGTCTGTTCAGGAATTCTATTTCTTCCTGATTGAGCCTAGGGAGGTTGTGTGTTTCTATGAATTTGTCCATTTCCTCCACATTTTCCAGTTTATGTGCATAGAGGTTTTTATAGTATTCAGAGATAGTATTTTGTATTTCCATGCTATCAGTTGTAATTTCTCCTTTTTCATTTCTGATTGAGCTTATTAGAGTCCTTTCTTTTCTGCTTCTTATTATCTAGCAAGAGGCATGTCAGTTTTGTTTAATTTTCAAAAAAACCAACTTTTTGTTTTATTAATCTTCCAAATCAAAGACTCAATACCCTGCACAACAGCAACAAAGAAAATAAAATACCTAGGAACATATTTAACTAAGGAAGTGAAAGACCTGGATGGGGAGAACTAAGAAACACTGAAGAAGGAAATAGCAGAACACATAAACAGGTGGAAAACCATACCAAGGCCCTGGGTCACCAGAATCAGCATTGTTAAAATGTCTATATTATCCAAAGTGATCTACAGATACAATGCAATCCTTATTAAAATACCAACATAATTTTTCACAGATATAGAAAAAATAATTCTACGCTTTGTATGAAACTGGAGAAGATCCCAATAGCAAAAGCAATCTTAAAAAGAACAAATTGGGAGGCATCAATTCACCAGACGTTAAGCTATAAAGGCTATAGTTAACTAAAATAGCATGGTACTGACACAAGAACAGAAACATAGACCAATGGAATAGAACACTGGGGGAAAGAAATCTTATTCAATAAATGGTGCTGGCAAAATTGGATAGCCACATATAGAAGATTGAGATAGTATTTGCACCTCTAACCTCTCACAAAAATCAACTCACATTGGGTAATAGACTTAAACCTAAGGCATGAAACTACAGGAATTCTTGAAGAAAATGTTGGAAAAACTCTTCTAGACATTGGTCTAGGCAAAGAGTTTATGAAGAAGACCCCAAAGGAAATCACAGCAACAATAAAAATAAACAAATGGGATCTAATCAGATTAAAAAGCTTCTGCACAGCCAAGGAAACTATCACAAGAGGAAACAAACAACCTACAGAATGGGAGAAAATATTTGCATGTTATATGTTGGATAAAGGGCTGATAACTAGAACCTATATAGAACTCAGGAAAATCAACAAGAAGAAATCAAACAACCCCATGAAAAAGTTGGCAAAGGACATAAACAGAAACTTTTCAAAAGAAGACAGACTAATGGCCAGCAAACATATGAAAAAATGCTCAACATCTCTAATCATCAGGGAAATGCAAATCAAATCCACAAGGAGATATCACCTAACTCCAGTGAGAATGGCTTTTATCAAAAAGTCCCAAAACAATAAATGTTCGTGTGGATACAGAGAGATACCAGCATTCATACACTGCTGGTGGCACTGCAAACTAGTGCAACCTCTGTGAAAGGAATATGGAGATACCTCAAAGAGCTAAAAGTAGAATGACCATTTGACCCAGAAATCCCATTACTGGACATCTACCCAAAGGAAAAAAAGACATCTACACTAGAATGTTTATAGCAGCACAGTTCACAATTGCAAAGATGTGGAAACAACCCAAGTGCCCATAAATACATGAGTAGATTAAGAAAATGTAGTATATGTATACCATGAAGTTCTATTCAGCCACAAAAAACAATGGCAATCTAGCACCTCTTGTATTATCCTGGATAGAGCTGGAGCCCATTCTACTAAGAGAAGTATCACAAGAATGAAAAAACAAACACCACATGTACTTACCATCAAATTGGTATTAACTGATCAACACTTATGTGTACATATAGTAGTAATATTCATCTGGTATTGGGAAGGTGGGAAGGGGGCTAGGGGATGAGTATGTTAACACTTAATGGGTGTGGTGCGTACCATCTAGGGTATGGACCTGCTTGAAGCTCTGACTCGGGTAAGGCAAAGACAATATATGTAACCTAAACATTTGTACCCCCATAATATGCTGAAATAAAAACAAAATAACATAAAATGTAAAATCAAGCAAGAAAAAAATAAGAAAATAAATTATGATAACTGTAAAAAATATTAAATCATTTTTAAAATTATAAATAATGCTACCTTATGTCTAGTGCAAGTTTTTTTTATGTTTCTAATTGTTTTCTTAGGCTAAATTCTAGAAGTGGGGTTTCTGAGTTAAATGATTTGAATATTTCTAAGACTTTTCACCTGTCTTCAAAAATTTTGTACTACTGTATACTTCCACCTAGAATATATAACATTGTCCATTTATTCACACTCTCACAAATGTATTTTATTTATTTATCATTTTTATAATTTGGTGGAAGAAAAGTTATATTTCATAATTTCATCTAGTATTTCTTTTATTATTACATAAGTTAAATATTTTGCATGTACAAGTTGACCACTGTAATCCCTTTAGCATTTTGAGACACTGGACTTTAACTAAACTGGCCTAGCTCTAGTTTCAATGACAAAGTCACCATAGAAATGCATAATAATGATGAATGTCAATACTTTTAAATAGTTGAGCAGGCCATGCAGGCGAAATTTGCCACATAATTAGTGTACTAATATGTGTGAACTCAGGACAGGTTATCTGCATGATAACAATAACAATAACGAAAATATGCTGAAGTGTCTGCCTGACACTTGAAGATAGTTAAGCTTTTTATTTTTAAATAGCTAAGCCTCACATTCTCTTTAAAAAGAAAAATCAGATATGGTTCTTTATTGGCATATTTTCCATTTTTAATATTGGTTAACCATAATTTTTAAAACAATGCATTTTTTAAATATGAAAAGCAAATGAGGAATTTGAAAGGAAAATTATAATTTAATATTTCAGGAAAAATTAATTTCTCTTATTTTTCTAATGTATTCTTTAAATTTTCAATGATTAACAATCTGAAATACAGGTAAAATTTGATTTCAGTGGTAAAAACAATTAAAATAGAAGGCAAATCTTCTTTCCATTCTGTCTATAATATAGGTGGGCATTTCAATCATTTAGATATTTTTTCTGATACTGATTCAGCCTCGGCCACATCGTTCAAGTCTACAAAACCCTTAGTTAGCTTGAACTATATTTGAATATCACCAGGCTAATTGCCAAAGTCTTAATTCTAGTGCAGAAAATCTCACATGTATTCATAGTCATTTACATAGCTGTGTTGGTTTTGCAAATCAGATTTTGTTCTAATAAAATAAGGTATTTGGATCAAGTAGGCTCTAAACTACCAAAGTAAAATATGTATATGAATTTATACTCATCATAATGTAACTGTACAAGAATTCACCAACATTCCTTCACAGCTAGAGACTCCTTCTCTCAAAAGCAAATCAATATTGTTGGTGTTAGCTATACAATTACTAGATTTAACTATACGACAAACAACTTTTAATTTGAAATATAGACAGGATAGATTTTGAGGGCTACTTTGGTTAAAAATCCGAGTAAACCATCATAGAGAAAATCACAGTGTAAATAACACAAATAATTATAGTAAGTTCCTAAAAAATTGAGTTCTATTAATTCTGCAGGAAAAATACGCCTATCTGTTTAACCTCAAAGACATAATCAAAGGGAAGGTCTAGAGTCCTTGGACATATTTACTCAAACAAGAGATTAGAATGAAAAGATACAGAGTTTGAAATGAAGAAAATGATTGGTTCCTGAGTCACAATGAGATGGATTGGATATTGGTTACCTGAAATACGGAACTAAGGAGAGTCATGTTAATAAGTATAAAAGAAGTAAATCAATTTGGCCTCTTGATCAATTGTCTGATCCCAAAGCCCATCTACTTTATACCACACATTGTTTCTAACTTCAGGCGTTTCCTTATGCTATGGCTCAAGGCAGGGAAAAGTTCACAGACAGCACCTGGGCAAAGAATATGTTTTCGTATTTCCAAAGACTATCCCAAGCTGTCTTTGGGGTAGAATACAACATTCTGTCCTTGAGGAATCTGAACTCAGAGTCTAGAGAGTTTGCCAATATTCTTCTTTATATTTATCCCTTTTTCAAAGTTCAGAGGTAAAAATTTGTAAAGTGAGTCCTAGGAACATGTGGTAATATCACAGTTTCAACATTTAGAGTTCCTTCAAATAATCATTTTAAAAATGGTTTTACTTACATTGCTAACTTTCTTTTTGCTCATAATATTAACCATAAATGATATAAATGCTTGCTTTTTCTTACTGGAAAAATATATGATCAATGAAAATCTGGAAAAGTTTAGTAAAATTTCTCTTAACTGATACCCATTTAACAGACTTGCTACATTAATCTATACTCTCCATTTTTTCTGCAAAAATACTGACTGATCCCCAGGGGATACTGAATATTTTTGTGGCAAGTTTATCTCTGGCTTATCTGCAACATCTCCTCCCACAGAATGATTTGCATGCCAGAATAGTCACCAGAATAAGGTTATTTATTCACAAAGTCATTTATGCCAGTTTTACCTATTAATGTGTTTATGAAGTGTAATTAAATGTCAGGAAAATAAGAGTATGAAAAGAAAAGGAGCTACTGAGTATAAAAATAATTTGAATTCTTTGGAAAGATTTGATAAAAATAAATAAAATTTACTGTTATATTAGGTTTGGATATAATAAATTTTTCAAAAATCATAATAATCTGCACTCAAATCATTTCCAAACCTCTTTAAAGCCTTGCTGAGGAAGCCAAAATGGGGGTAGTCTATAAAAGAAAAAAAAAATGGAACTTTAATCAGCAGAACTTTACTCAAAAAGAATAAAAGAAAGGTCTACATCTTTTAGAAAATAAATGAGCATTTATTGGTTGAACATTTAAATAAAATATTTAGAGTAAGTATGTATTTTTCTTTACTTTTGATTCTAGCCTTTCACAGAGTTTAAATTAACTGATCAACTGTCATAATCATGTTTAATAACAATTATCCATAATCCTACCAGTGTCAATGTTAATCTTGACTTTAACATCACAGTATATGTCTTCCAGGACTTTTCCTTCTATTCGTTTTGCATGGTTTAGGATTAAGGCATTCTGTACACAAAAATTTGTAGTTGTTTTATGTGTTGACAGTATGCAACAAGCATTTCCCCATACATAAATCTTTTTTTCCAAAATTTACTTTATTTTAGTTTTACAGTGCCTTATTATTATAATAGAGTATTTTATAGACAGTAAAAATGCACAGGTCAATGACTTTTGCCATTTTTATACATCCATATACCAAAAAGCTAAATAAAAATCTACAACATGCCATCACCCACAGACATTTCCTTCACACCCTCTTCTAGTTGATTGTCACCACCACCATCTCACAAGCATCAACTTTGATAATTTGTTACTGTAGAGTCCTTTCGCCTACACTTGGGTATCATATAAATGGAATCAGACGCACATATTCTTTTGTGTCTGGCTTCTTTAGTTCAGCCTAATATTTTTAAGATTCATTTGTGTTGAATACATGTAGTTTGTTCCTTTTTATTAATAAGTAGTATTTCACTGTTTTAGTATCTATAGTTTATTTATTTACACTGTTTTCTGTGGATGGACATTTGGGCTCTTTCTAGTTTTTAGGGCTGCTACAAACATTCTTATACAATGCATTTTGTACACATACATTTTCATTTCTGGGTCACTGCATAGATGTACATTTCACTTTATAAGAATCTACCAAACAGCTTTTCAAAGTGGCTGTATCATTTCACATCCCATTAACAAAATGAGAGTTCCAGTTATTTCGGGGCCTCACTAGCATTGAGTATCCTCGATAACTTTTATTTTATCCATTCTTTGGAGTATGAAATAGTATCTCATTATAGTTTTGATTTGTGTTTCGCTGCTAAGTAATGATGTTGACCCTCTTTTGATGTTCTGTAAACATCCTTTCAACAGGTGCATTTATTCTGTGGTGTACATATATTGCATCCACCTTCTCAGCTAGGTCTTTCCTGCCCACCTGACTGAATTCCTCCCCACTATATTGTTCCAGAGAAGTGACTCCGTATTATCTTCAGTAACATATTATCTGATATTTCCTGTGCTGTTTCCTGTTTCTTCTTTCAACATTTGCTCACTTCTGAATCTTCTTTTCCACATTAATTTGGGCAAATAAACATCCTAAATTTAGTTTCTCAGAGATGAAAGATAGAGTAAAAATGCAGAAGAGAGTCCTCTGGCTCTCAGGTTTCAAGGTAGATTCATTTTAACTCTTGGCAGGGAAAATAGATTTGAGAGTTTGTATTTTCATTCGTGCTTTCTTATTGGTATTTATCACGGCCATTTTAAAACACAGGCGTTTATTACTGGTTCTACAGAAAAGGGACTAGTGGACACAGTTCTCTGCTGAAGTACTAAATCAAGACCCTTTCATAGAGAACTCTAGATTCCGGACTGCTTGAGGCTCAGGAGCAAAATAGGACTAGCAAAAAAAGGCCCCAAACAGTGGTCAAGTCAAGCACAGAACCAGAACAGTGAGCACAAATGAGAAGTAAATACCTTATTAGACCCAGAAATCTGAAGTTCCTAAATGCTACTTGTGGGTCACTGTTAGGATTATTTCAGACGCCATCTCCCCTGTACTAATTGTAACTAGCTTAACCAGACACTCTTGAACATAATAAAACCTCCAGAGGTGACTCATCATATTATTTACTTTCTACTCCTACAAACAGATGATTTTTCCATATACATATATTTCAAATCCATCCAATTTTTCCCATTTCTACTGCAGCCATCAGTCTTCACCACAACCTCCCTCACCAGAACGAACCACCGCAATAACCTCCCAGCTGGTCTCTCCATTTCTTCTGTTGCCCCAGTCCAATCCATTCTGAACTTACCTACACAAATGGTCTTAAGATCTCATTCGAATCTCATCACTTCTCTGTTTAAAGTCCTACAGCTTCCAATTGTACTTAGAACAAACTTTATGTTCTTTACTGTCACCTCTGAGTGTAAAAATAAACAAGACAAATGAAACGAGAAAAGCAAAGGCTATTTATTCGGAGCTTGCCATAGCAAGGGAGTCAGCCACCGTCAGCTGCGTTTTGGCAGAGACTCACAGATAGGTGGACAAAAGAAAATAGGAAAAGCAGAAAAAGACACAAGGCTGCAGATGTGCCCCGACTGGAGGCTGTTGATGTGAAAAAGCTGCAGGAGGCCAACTAGAAGTGGGCATCCTATGTGACTAGTTAAGAGTGTGCGCATTTGGCTTTCTGTTTTGGTCTTAAGTTGTAAGGGGGGACATAAAGTAGGGAAGCTGTCAGTTTATTAATCAAGTGCTAGCCATTTTGAGTCAATTGTTACAGAAGTAATTGTTACCCTCCTGAATTGTCATCAGAGATAGCAATTTGGCTTCCTAAAAATTTGGCTTCTTGGATTGCTTATTGTAAATAAAGGGTTGATTTTCTGGGCTGGTTGCTTCAGGTTTTGGATAAAAGTTCTATTTCTATAAATGGTTGGCCATTGTCCATTCCTATACGTGGTCACTCAAAAGCCTGGCTCATGGACCCCCTGTCCTGTTATGGACTTGTCCTCTCCCCGTATGCTCATAGGTGCTAGCCAAAAGAGCTTCTGATAAGGCCGCTGAAACTCTGAGCTGAGCCCTGACTCCCAGCATTTGCATATGGCTCTGGGATGGCCAACCACTTTTCACTCCTCATATCTCAGCTTAAATGTCATCGCTTTATGACATTTTCCTTTCCCAATTCATCTTAAAGTCAGTTTGCACCACTGCTATTTTAGTAAATATTAACCCTTGTTTGTTTTCTTCATCTTGTTTATACTTTTGTGATTATTTTTTTCTACTTTATTTCATCTGTCTGCTCTACTGGACTGTAGATTTTGAGACAGGATGCAATATTTGCCATATTTCCAGTGCCTAACAAAATGCCTAGTATAGAGTAGGCTTTCAATAGAAATGTGTTGAACGAATACTTCATCTGTCACTTTTACTCTTTTTATCTTGCTTTGAGACCACTAAATTAGAAAGCTTTACATATGCTGTGCAGTTTTATAAGAATTAAAAATATGATGAATTATTAAATATTATCAAACCAATAAGGCTAATATTTTAAATGGGAGTCATTCCCATCCTGATGTATTGGTTAGATCATTATTTTTACATTTTACTTTTCAAATACTATGCCTCTGACAGAACTGCAGTTCAAATCTCTGATGCATACCAAACTTATTCTCTATAATTTATTTTACTTAATAAACCAATCCAAAATTTCTAATGGAACAACAGCACAAAACAACAACAGCAACAGAAAGCACTGCAAAGACTGAGCAAAGAAAATGCTTTAAAAACTTAGTTCTAATTCATTACATTCTGGTAAACTAATAAATGCCAGGAACACTACAAATTGATAAACAACCAGTAATTTAGTGCTATGCGGTACATATACAATGGTAAATGACATAGAGTGTTATTTAGCAGTTTTTTGACAATTCAGAAGGTATGTCAACAACTTCCAGTGTCTCACCTTCACCTTCAGTGATAACAGACAACAGGAGCTCCTGCTTTGAATGTTGAAGTTTACGAATGGAGATAGAGAAAGTCATTTTAATTATTTGGAGACTGACAAATAGGAGTATATTGTATCATTTTACTTAATAACTGGAAAATAAAAAATGATCCCTTCTCTGCATAGTACTTCACATCAAACTCTTGCTCTGACTGAGAGACAATAAGAAAACATGAGATTTTCCCCTTCCATACAAATATCAATTAAGATACTTGTCCTTTCTTAAGTTTAGAAATCAGAACACTGACTGATGGACAGCAAACAGAGGCATTGGAAATGAGAATGGGGTAGAAATGTGTTCCCTCCATTTCTTCTCCAATCCAGGACCAACCATGGACACGCAGTAGGGGGTGGTATTATCCTTGTCATTATCCAATTGACCCAAGCGACAAGAAATCAAAATGTCTTTTGTAGTCTTTTTTCGAGGGGATGGGCATTAGAGACGGGAGGGCTGAAAGCTGCTGCCTTTATCATGACACTTTTTTAAACCAGGGAATCCGTTTAATGCTGTGTGCGTTATTCCAAATGGTAATTACCCTGAAAATATATGATAAACACATGCTAATGAGATAAGCCAACAAGGGCAAAAAATCCACTTTAATAATGCAATCATAAGAGAAAGAGTTTTAAATAGATATGAAGAAATTATCATAAATGTCAAGGCTCACAAAATATAATAGAAAGGATTGATGTGTTTCATACATGCTAAATCACTGGTGGGGATTTATTATCTACACAAGACTCCCAGCTGACAGAAAAGTAGGCTTACCACATAACAATAACTTTTATAAAACATTACCATTTAATTTTACGTTTTCTTCTTCTTTTACACTGAGCTCATAAATCAAAACTTCTTTCAGTGTACTTAAGGGATATCAAATCTTTTGAAGGCGGTGTGAAAAGTATTTTATGACTATTTGTATAAAAATAAATAATTAGAAAAGGTGCCACTTACTTTTATATTACATCTATTTCTCTCCTAGGAGTGAATATCTCTATTATCAAGCCTATAGTGAAAACTCATATGAAATCAGAATTTTCTAAGATAAAATTAAGTACAGGGGAAGAAAGGGTTTAAGTTTGTATTAAGAAATTTAAACAAAAATATAATTGGATATTACTTAAGTTCCCTCAGGAGATGCCATAAACATAACCATGAAGGAACAGAAAGGGAAGTAAACCAAACAAGTAGGAAGAATTGGTTTAGGGGGAGACCATCAGCATGCTAGAGAGTTCAACAAATTTCTGAAAGACCTAAATTGGGGAGAAGTATGCTGACTGTTGAAGAGAAAAGAAAGTTAGGAATATGTTCAGGCATGGGCTGAAATAAAATAGGAGTCAGTCTTCTTGGCTTATCTAGAGACCCCCAAGCTCAGAAGCAGGAGTGAAAAGGAACTACAACAGGTAGGCTGGCTCACAAGTGGGAGCCAAGCTATGGGTATGCATGGTCATAGCGAGTGGAGACTCCAAAGGTGGGGGGTGGAAGGGGAGTGAGGGATAAAACATTACCTGTTGCATACAAAGTACACTATTCAGGTAATGGGTACCTTACAAGCCCAGACCTCACTGCTACACAATATATCCATGTAACAAAACTGCACTTGTACCTCCTAAATCTATAGAAATAAAAAAATCAAAAAGTAAATAAAACAGGGAAGCTAATAGAGTAAAACCTGCAACATTTTCCTTCCCACTCCACAGGCAAAAAACAACCCATGGTGGTAATTTGAAGACCAAGCAAATATACCAGGGAAATCTTCTCCAAACAGGTTGAGCAAACCTACTGGGGAAAGCTAAGGCTTTGGGTAAGTGTTGACTTTGTACCATATTTTTACGAGGAAAAAGAAGCAGAACATCTCCCAGGACCACTGAAAGTCATAAATCTTTAGACTAATGGCGCCTACTGAGTGCCAAGTAGATTCACTAAAGACAGATTTATACCTTTTGTTTTTAGTTTAAAAACTAAAATTTATTTCAGGTTTGAGAAGAATAAATAAAATTAAGATACATTGACGGTCTGGCTATACACATAAAAATGGATAACAGCTTGGTTCTGGCTCTTGAAGCCTGGGTTGAGTTAGAGGTCCATTCTGAAGGTTGATAACCATAATGCTGTGCTTGCCTTTGACTGGTCTTCTCCAAGGTTGCACTGTAAGATTTGTATGTTGACTAAAAGTTTCCAAAGAAGAGCTAATTCAAGGATAAATGTTATCCAGTTTTTAATTGACAAAGCCATTCCAATAGTAAGTATCAAACATCCTGACACAAGGCTGATGATGAGTACACAGTGCCAAGGTCCAAAATTCCCCAGGGGCTGTAACATTTATAAGATGGTGTTTAAGAACATGAATTCTGGCTGGTATAAAAGAAAGATTTCAAGCAAAGACAAAATTAGTTTCATGAATAAGTAACCTATTATAAAAAGTAGCTCTTAGGCAACTTAGAAAAAGTTTTGTTCTAAAAGTAAGAAATTCAAAAGTAAAGAAATAGAAGATCCTAAAGTTTCTAGAGTAAAGTTTAGGGGGAAGAGGTTGCATACAGAAAAGAACAGGAATTATGGTGGCATTAGACTTCTCGTTGAGAAAACTTTATACAAGGCAGTACTATCAAAGAACTGAGGAAAATTATTTTGAACTAGTTTTCTAGATCAGCTATACTATCAGACATGAGTGCTAACAAAGGCATTTTCAGACATGCAAAGACTTACGAGTTCATGCCAAGACCATTTCTGAATTACTTGAGAACATGTTGAAACAAGCAAAATTAGTCAAAATCAAGGAAAGGGAAAATGTGAGAGATCCAAAAAATGCTAGAACATAGAAGTGCAATGAATAGTATCTCAGTACAATCACAGCGGAATAAGTACAAAAAGCTGTTGGTCAAAATTATATTAAGAAACCTGTTAGGCCAGTACAGTAGTTCACATCCGTAATCCTAGCACTTTGGGAGGCTAAGGCAGGAGGGTCACTTGAGGCCAGGAGTTTGAGACCGGTCCGAGCAAGAGTGAGAACATATCTCTAAAAAAAAATAGAAAAAATTAGCCAGGTGTGGGCACCTGTAGTCCCAGCTACTCAAGAGGCTGAGGCAGGAGGATCCCTTAAGCTCAGGAGCTTGAGGTTGCAGTGAGCTGTGATGACGCCACTACACCTACACTCTAACCTCGGTGACAGACTGAGATCCTGTCTCAAAAAGGAAGAAGAAGGAGGAGGAGGAGGAGGAGGAGGAAGAAGAAGAAGAAGAAGAAGAAAAGAAACCATTTAGCACACGTCTTCAAAAAGAAACTTATGGGACAAATGTCATTCCAGAGATAGAATGATTAAGAGGCTGGAAGTGATATAATGAATAAGGCATTCATTTTCTTTCAACAAAGAGAAATAAAAGGCAATTGGAAACTCCAGGGAAATACACATGTGCACACACACATACACAGAGTATGGTCTATATGACATGATTTTCACATTCTCCTGGCGTGAGTGAAAGATAACTCACTTGAACCTTAATGGTAGAAATACTCTTTTTCAAGTTGTAGAAGGGTCATGATCTGGAATGCACTGGGAAAGATATAATCCTAGCATATCACTCAGCTTTGCATTGAATATTTATATAAGCAAAAATAGTTAAAAGCTGTTTGTTATCAACTCATAGAATCAAATTACAGAAAAAAGTACCGATAGCTTAAAGACACAAAGCAGAATGTAAAGCCTATCAACTTTGATACTGTAAAAAAATGAGGGTACAGCTGTCAACTACTGCAGGCAGATGTGGAATGAGACAAATGAAGGCAAAGGGAGGGACAAAAATCTCAGCTTACTAAGACGTCAAAAGAAACTGTTGAAATTTAATAAAAACGGGAATTAGCGCTTTTGAGTATGTTATTTAAAACTACAAAGATATTAATAAAATAACTGAAAATTATAACAACTTAGGGGAAGGACCGGAAGTAGTATATAAAGTCGATAAATTTAAAAATAGTGAACTATTTAGCGTTGTATGATGTCCCACCATGAGATTAGACTGAAGACAAACATAGCCACATGGAGAGGTCTGCTGTCCCTGTTTCCAAGCCACTGCACTGGATGCCTCTTGTGCACAGCCTAACAGCTGCTTGGCCTCACCCTCGTTTGCAGCCATGGTGACAGTGACCTGGCTCCTTACCTCAAGCTCATGCCACATCCAGTGGCATTCCCTGTGTACCGCAGGGCTCCTCTCGCTGCCGCAGCGTGCAATGCCACTGGGAGGCGCTCCCGTGGCTTGTTTATGTGCAAGCCAGGGTGAATCGAAGTCAATGATCGAATGCTTCTCCACGCTGGTCTTTAGACAGATAATTCTGAGAATTATTCTATGTACTTCTCATAAGATCTTTGTGAGTGATCGAGCTGAAGTTGCCCACAGTGGGAAGAACTCAACAATGCCCTTTTATGATAACTTTCTTCTGTATATTTACATGCTTCTCAGTCCTTCCCTTCTCTGTATGAACATCTCTCAAATAAACTACCTGCCCACAGGCCCTTATCTCACAATCGCCTTACAAGGGAAACCTAGACAAAGACACCTCTTCTGCATCCTTTGGTTTGTGTTTGTTTTTTGCCATATGCATGCATTCAATTTATTTTTAAATTCCTATGAATATTCACATTATTTATTATAGATAAATACATCCCTCTCATAATTATTGTGTGCAAAGATAAGTCTTAATTTCTCTTCTCTGGCTCACTGACAATTGTTACTATGCACTAGGCTCTCATTGCATGCTTAAAATGATTTCTCATGTCAAGGAAGATGCTACATTTAGAATCACAGCGAGAATAACGAACATATAAAATTCTAGTCTGCGAGTATCAAACTGGGAAATACAAAGACAGGAAATACGATTTGAAACTGACAACATTCTCACAATGATTGGGCCTGAATCCCTTTTCTTCTTTTTATGAAATAGCGTAATAATGTTTACTTCTCAGGAAACTGAAATGAGTTTTTAATGCTTTTCAATGACTTCTTGAGGGCTTGAGTGCTGAGATTTCACAATATATTATATATTTAAACTATTCACAGATCTCCGAAGATTGAAGTGAATTGGAAGTGATCCAGGCTCCAAGGAGTCAGGAGATAAGAATCCTTGATCCACCTCTGCCTCGTATTTTTGTTATAATATTAGGCAAGGAATGTAAACCTTCTAAGCCTCAGTTTCCTCATCTATAAAGTCATGAAAATGTTAACTCTGCCAAAAATCTCTGGAGTTATTTTTAAAGAGTCCTTAGCTAATATGTATAAAAGCTCTTAGGAAACTATCAAATACACTGTAAAATCAGGGCATTATTGTATCTGTGGGAAGTGTATGGAAGCAATCACTGAGAGAGAGAAAAGCTTCTGTTAAGAGAACGCCCAGATAGGACAGCTTTGAAGCTGAGTCCCCATAAGCAATGCCTGGCTATTCTAAGGCTAGATTTGTAAAATAACTACTCAAAGGCAGCCAGGAAAAGTGCACTGCTTGCTGTCACATTGTTTTGAAAAAACATGAATCACTTAGTAAGACTTAAAGATCAAGAACATTAACCTAACTTTCAGCTCCCCTGTAAAGGTTAGGAGATGTGGCCAACTGGCCTGTATATTGGAATGTTCACTATTCACAGACTGAATAGGCTCTTTCCCCCTAGGTGGGGCATGCAGCCTGTAATCTCCCCAGCTCCCACACCTGTCTGACACCTGGACCACTTATTAATATTTAGATTCAGTTTGGCCTCTGTAACAGTTGGGTTTGAAGCCACTGTTCCAGCATATGACAGAGACAGGTAAATGCCCTCCCTAATATATGAAAAAGGAAATTTTGGCGTCTGGAAGATAAGGATGTAGAGCTAAGGAGGAGAGGGAAAAGGAAGTGTTGGAAGTTCCCAAAATACAGTCACAGGCCATGTTTATTCCAGAGACCATGAACCTATATTCAAAGGGAGAATAGTCTCAGAAAAAATTCTGCCCACAAAATGACATTACAATTTCCCCATTCAGTAACATTATGTTTAAAAATCAAGCTATCTTTTGAATTCTATATTGAAATATAATTTTCATGACTTCAAAAACCATAAGGAGCATCATAGTTCCAGGGACAGAGAATGCTACCTAATTTTTACATTTTTTCCTAAAGCTAGTACTCTAGTGACTTTCAAGAGAAAACACTTAAAATAATAAATTGAAGTTCACTGAATTCTATTAATTTGTTTTTCAAGAATAATAGAAACTGCTGCATTAAATTATTCATTAAATACATCTTACTTTACTCACTTTGTGTTGTATCTATATGGCTTCTTAGGACATTATCACTTTAATTATTAAAACATCCCCTGTGAGGTTCATAGTAATTATTATTACCCTAGAATCATTATATAGAATGGAAATAAAAATACGGGTAAATAGAAGATGATAATATTGCATATTGTAACATTATAACTACAACAGTCCAGTAAAAGTAATCTGCCAAGATGTAGCTTCCGTGCATGCATCACTTTCACATGGCATTGGAACATTCCACCAAAAACCTGAACAATTTTTCAGACCATGGAAAAACTATATGGTAAGGCACAGGGATGCGTGGTCTTTGAACTCTGAAAATTCACATTTATTTTTTATGATTCTCTTATTGACACTCTGTGCGTTTCTTCACTGGTATGTCATCTACTTTCTCCCCAATACCGCTGTCACACACACACACAAACACACGTGAATGGCACCTTTGACAGTGGAGAGGTAGAGGGACGAATCCAGATGGAGCAAAACGGGAGAATCATCTGCATAAGAGATGTTCTTAGGTTTGAGATTCCCACAAGCAGGAGGAAAGGAGACCTAAGATTTTCATTGCCATTGTCCTTCCAAGGGCAGAAAATGAGACGAATTCTTGGCAGACAATATATCCAACACTGAGAAGAGTTTATCTGACAAAAACAGAAAGCCCTGTGCCATTTTTTGCTAGAACTCAATGTTAAATAGAAGGCAGAAGAACAATAAATCCTAGTATTTGGTGACTATAGGATTTTCAAAATGTTGTCTCTTTATACCAATCCAGCTTATTTAAATCCATTTCACATCAATGTTACAGAGATTTTAATTGAAACATGAAATTATGTACCTTGGGGAACACAGCATTTAAAAGATAATTGTATTTACACTGATGCATTTACACAAATGTATTTACACTGATAACAAAATATAGTCACAGAGGAAAAAGGGAATTCTAAAATACTTCCTGAGAGTTTTGTATAAAGGTGAAGTGTTAAGAGAATGGTTGTTACAAGAGAGATGAAAAGTTTATTTCCAGTTTCTCATTGTTTTATGTCATTCAACTGTTTAACTCTTCTAAATATGCTTTCAAAACTTTTACTTTCACCCATTCAATTCAATTTTCAAAATTAAACCACGTATCTTTTCAAAATAAGAAAAAGATCGGTATGACAGATTCATTTTACTCTTCAGCTGTTTGTTGTAATTTTAGTTTATCTATGAAAGAGGCATTATCTAGACAACCTTACTAATAAACACACATAAAATTTATTGGTCCTTAAATATTTAGTTTGCTCTCCCTGAAAGGAGCTAATAAGCAATTAAATAATATCCATGGAGAGGGAGAAAATAATCCCTTAGGGAGGAATATTGACAATGGGTAATCAAGACTAAATCCTGGGGTGAGGATAATGTTTCTGACTCAGGGGGAGTGGGCAGAGGGACCTGACATTAAAATAAATATTAACTCTCCATGACTCATGTAGTGAACTTGCCCTCCCATATGTTGTAAGTAACCTGCTCTTTCCCCAATGCCAAAAAATAGACATAATCAGAATTCTTGTTCTCTCGTTCTTCAATGCTCATCTCTGAAGCAATATTTTGATATTTTCCTTAATGCTAATGCTGTCTTGAAGGAGAGATTTTAAAATAATTATTACTCACATTTAATGCTTCTCAGTTCACAAAAGTGCACAGGGAAATGCCGCAGGAGTATGCAGCTCAGAGTTGCAGTGATAGTCACATCTTTTCTTAATTTCCCTTTAGGTCCTAAAAGCCCTGAGAACAGGAACAATGTCTTTTCCACTCATGTAAAATCCCTTGGGTAACAGCACAATGTCCTCCCCTCAATGGATACATTCCTCGGGTTTACGAATTTTCTTACGATCTCAAAAATATTTTCTTTTGCTATGACTATTATCATTCCCTGTCCTTGATGCTGAGAGACAAATATAATTTTAAAGCTTCTACATGAGTTTTTCAGTAGAAAATATAAGCTATCCAAAAGAGAAACAATAGGTACAATATTGCATAGAATAATACAGTCTCTTGTCATCCTCAGTAGAATTTTAGGTATTTTATTATTTCTTAAAGAAGAAGAAGAAGGAAGGAAAGGGGAAGATCATCTGAAATTACGCATCTTATGCTTGCGTGATAAA
Source organism: Lepilemur septentrionalis (assembly GCA_963573855.1). NCBI lineage: Eukaryota > Metazoa > Chordata > Mammalia > Primates > Lepilemuridae > Lepilemur > Lepilemur septentrionalis. The sequence continues at coordinate 3,517 of CAUYMX010056800.1, read as the reverse complement.
GGTCTAAGAACTCCAAAGGAGCATGCCTCCTACTTGGAAACATAACTCCTTCATGGACCTGAAATATGAGTTGACACCGCTGGATTCCGAGACTATTCCTAGGGGGTGGGGTCTATATATATTTATAAGAGATTAAAATACACTCAAATAGAACAAGCTGAATAAACATTCATATTTCAAGAAAATGTACATATAAGAGTATATTCAAATGTTTACATCGTAAATTCAGCACTGTGAATTATTTTGCCATCATTAGAAGAAAACACTACAACATCTTGTCAATAATATAGCTAATGTATTTTGTTACCAAGATCTAGAATTTTAAGAAAGAAAAAAAGCACCAATGTATTTTTCTTTTTCTCTTTATCATTTTCCGTTTGATACCTTTGAAAATAACAAGGATTGAGAAGAACTTTATTGACACAAACCCTAAAAATAATTATTTATCTTGGTATTTGGATTTCTCATTTTTATTTAATTAAATAGGTAGAGTATGATAATCCCAAGAATAAAATTTTATTTCAAAATGATTTGATATGTTACCTCACAGCAAACCTAAGATGGTCAAATGAAGAGAAAAGCAATATACAAGGAAGAATTCACATGGAAAAAAAAATATGCTGAATACAAATAAAGTATAGAAGGACACCTACCACACGAGTTGGTAATAAAGAATTTAAAACACACAAGCACTTTCACCGGAAGTACAGACACTGCAGACACTCATTCTTCCAGCATCACTCCTCAAGTAGCTATTTCAGGTCATAAAGGTTTTGAGAGCAGGTACTATGTCTTTTCCACAAAATCGCATGGGTGACGTCAGCCTCTGATATTATTGTTGTTGTTGTGAATAACTTACTTTAAGTGAATTATCTCATTCAATTTTCACAATAACTCTATGAGGTATTACTTAAACCCATTTTACAGATGAAGAAATATCCTAAGAGGTTAAATTATTTGTCCAAGATCACACATGGCCAGTAAGTGTCAGGGCTGGGATTAAAATCCAGACCTTCTGAGTACCAAGCCCCAGTTGTTTGAAATGATTATATTTTGATCATCGTTACACTTTAGGGGGAAAAAATGCAACTTTATTGTTTAGAAACTTCACCTCTGTGAGTCACACAAAGGGCCTGCATTCCCCACGAAGCCCGTAACCACACTTGTCCTCAGGAGCGTCTCTCCCCTGACTTCCCATTGCTCATACCACTCAGCATCTAATAAATCCTTTCCTGACCCTCTCGGTCACTGTATCACATGACACAATGTGATTTTTGCTAGTTTGGGTGAGTGCTTTATTTGTGGTCTGGATTTTCCACAGTACTTGGTAAAGGACTTAGTGAATTTTCTGAGTCCAATAGGGGTGTTCCAGAAATTGTTGGTTGATTTGTTGGTTGGTTTTTTAAAATGCTGCTATGGCCATTAAAATAAAGCAACATGTGGTTACTTTGATTAGGAAGAGGTTTACTCAAATTGTGACAAGAAAAAAAGTACTTTTCTATGATAATTCTACATTTCAAATGAAAAAAATTGAATTAGGCCAAGGCGTCTATATGGGAGTCCTCTAGGAATAGTTTCATCTACTAGTCCTAAATTAATTCTAGAAAAAACATTCTGCTAGCAAATTTTATTATTAATATGAGTGGTCTTTTTACTAATCTTCTTCCCTTTTAGTATCTGTTTCTAATCTCTACCATCCCAATCCCAGGGCCAAGCCTATGTCTCATTCCAGAAGCTCCCAGCTCCTCACCAACAACAATCTTACGGATAGAGTTTGTAATATCTCTTTCCAACAACATAAGTGTTTAATAGAAAGCCTCTAAAAACTAAAACGACTAATAAGAGTGACGATACAGGACTTTATTATTTAAGGAACAGCCTAAACTGTTGATAAAGAGCCCCAAAAATACGGTGGTTTAAACAAGATGAAAACTATTTCCTTCCTACCTAACAGTCCAGAGGTGAGCAGTCCAAGTGCAAGGGGGACCTTGCCATCCTTTACAAGTGGCCTCCAAGCTTGGTCCAATTGTCATTTCCCAGTTAGCTGGAAGGAGGATAGAAAGCAAGAGTAGATCATTTCAGCTTTCAGGCAGCAACCCAAGCATTGCACACACATCTGCTAGCAAACTTTCGGCCCAGACTTAGGTACGTCGCCGTATCCAGGTACAAGGGAAGCTCATAAATGTCATCTTTACCTGGGCAGTTGGGTGCATAGCTAAAAATCTGAGTTTTATTTCTCAAGAAAAAGGGAAGAATGGAACTTAGGGGACAATAAGTGGTTTCTGCCACAGAAAGATTACTTTCCAGATTTAAGATTAAATTTTAATAATTGGGATGGAAAAAGAAAAAGAAGGATGTCTCGGGGGAGGTCTTGCCTGGTATTCCTCTGAGGCACCACATGGCTACCCTGTTCATAAAGTTGTTTTTTTTTTTTCACAAAATGGAAAATGATAAATAGCCAGAATTCTAAGTGCAGAGGGCTAACTAAAGGAGAGGAGAGTGAAGAAATGAAGGGCTGCAGTGAGAATTACAGCTTGGGTGCTCACAGAGCTCAGGACTGTCACCTATAGGAACCCAGAGCCACATCCTCAGACCTCCTTTCAGGAGATGAGTATGTGTGTCATGGCTGGCCAGAAGGGACAGGGATCAGAGAATACAGGCCCTAAGAGTGTTAACAATGGCTCTCCCTGGGCATACCTCTGGCTTCCACTAAGTTTCTGTTGTGTGAAAGGAAAGGACTTAAGAATTTGCTCACTGTGCTTCAGAAAACTGGCTGGGGGATAGATATTCTGACCCAGGATAGCCCTTCTAGACCGAATCTTCCTTCTATCAGATACATACACACACAGCCTTTAAAAACAACCAGAAGCACAAAGTGAAAATACAAAGGGAACACAACCTGAAAACTGCCTCAGGAAAAGTGTGAAAAATAGCACCAATGACTCACAAAGAGACTCCAATCAAGACCTATATCACCAAGCCCAGCACGACTTTTCCCCAAGTTCTTTGCTGGGGGAGATAAAGGGAGAAACAAACTCACTGCAGATCCCCTAATGTTTTCTAGAACAAGTTGTTTGACTTCTCTACTGTCCTTTATTGTGAAGAGAAAAGTACTATAGTAGCTGCCACATACGGCAAGTTCAACCATAATGATGAAAATCTAATGAATTGTTTGTGTGTTCATAAGAAGTCAAGTTTGTTGGCAGAAGTTACATTTTATTTTCTGTAAATAATCGTGGTCAAAAATCTAATAAAAATAGTAACTCTGAAACAGATGAAGTTTTACACTCTGCAGCTAACTCAATGCCTCTCAGTAAAATTTTGGCATTTTCCCTCTTTTCTCTCTCTTATCTCTACCCCACACTTTCTACTTCTTTTTCCCTCAATAAAATAAAAAAGGACTTTAAGAATTCTATTTATCAATGCTCTCAATAAAACTATTATCACGTAGGGAAAAAAATCACACTTAAACAATGAAATTGTTTTAAATTTTGTTTTTGATGGTAAAAAATGAAAA
>CAUYMX010056798.1:0-24112 GCA_963573855.1 Lepilemur septentrionalis | reverse complement strand
ATTTCTTTCTATTTATAGTAGAGACGGGGTCTCACTCTTGCTCAGGCTGGTCTTGAACTCCTGACCTTGAGCAATCCACCCGCCTCGGCCTCCCAGAGTGCTAGGATTACAGGCGTGAGCCACAGCGCCCGGCCAATTTCTTTCTATTTATAGTAGAGATGGGGTCTCACTCTTGCTCAGGCTTGTCTTGAACTCCTGACCTTGAGCAATCCGCCTGCCTCGGCCTCCCAGAGTGCTAGGATTACAGGCGTGAGCCACCGCGCCCAGCCGTAAAGGTTTCTTTTAACCAAATGACTCATCTCTTCCCTTGACTAATGAAATGTTCAATACACTGGAATCTAGAAGGGTCTATCTCCCTCATGAATACACAGTACAGCTGTACATATACACTGAAACAAAAAACTCAACAATCCCAAAGTCTTTCACAAAGTGTAAATGTGATTATAATCATATACACCAAACTTTCTCAGGGAACAGGGCCAGTCTCTGAAATCTGAAAACTACAACCAAATTATCTAACACGAAGTCTTGTGTCCCATGAATACACTTTTCCAGTGCATAATTTGTAAATTCAACCACTACACACTTTGTGGGAAACCAGCTCACGTTTAATTGTGAAATTTTAAAATCATACAAGTATTTTGAAATTCCCCCCCATGTTTAGTCTCTTATAATGACAGGAAAACACCAACCAATCACAGGATTTAATGGGTTTAATGGTTTACCCCTTCAGTTCCTATTTGCAGCACCCAATATTCCTTTGAAATACCAGACAGACCCGCAATGGCCAACAGTAAATTTCTGCTACCCCAGAGTTGAAAAGTTCAGGTTCTCTGAGTATTGTGTTGCAGTGGCACTTGCCAGAATTGGTACCTCCCCATAGTTGGGGGCTTTAAATGTACCAGTGAAAAAAGCTTTTTCCCCTTCAAAGGTAAGAAAAAAAAAAAAATCACTCTAAAACCTGGCAGATCTGGCTGGGAAGTCTTTCCTCCTGTCCCATCACTTCATCTTTTCAGGATTTTTTTCTTCTTTTTTGCAGTGGAGCAAGGGAGACCAAAACCTAACCTGAGTTACAAGAAACAAGACAGTGATGGCTATAAAAGGAGTGACCAGGAGCAACTGAGATACTCCTTTACCTCCTACATCCAACGTATGTGCTTCACAGAAAAACAACAAAAATAACAAATCCACAAAATACAACAGCTAGAATTACAAAATCCATTCATCCAAGGGTGGTAGAAGGCAGGAAAGGTGGGAGGGTAAAATGGCACAGGGAGAAAACCACCAAAGTATTCAAATCAGTCCAGGCACAGGGGATGGCAAATGCTAGAAAACAGCTGCAGAAAAACCTGCGGTCCTTTCAGACTCATGGTGGTGTTAAGAATGTACACACTGGTGTCAGGAAGATTCTGCCTTATGTGCACCAGAGACAAACCTTCCAATTCCTCAGAGAGAAGTAAATATGCAGAGGGCCCTTGGCAGCGTGGCTCCTGCCTTCCCTGGCAGGCGGAGGTGAGCAGGGAACAGAGCTGCCACAGCCTCTCTCCAATCCCACCCATCCCCTTTGGGTGGCAGGCAACTCAGTGGCCTGCAGCAGCCTTCAGTTTGGCGGGAGATGGATGCGGTGAAGGGAACTTCTCTGCAGAGGTTGAGCTGCTCAAGGCAGACTGCAGATACACTGTCTTGTGGAAGAGTCTGTTGCTTAAGAAGACCACCAAGGAGAAGAGTCTCAACTGGAAGAGGCTAAAAGGCAAGAGACCCAACTTGTTACCTTCCCAGTTGATCAAAATTATCGTTTCACTTCTGACAATTTATTTGACTACACTGAATTTAAAACTACAGAGGGAAAGATAAGACAACTGAAATTTGATCAAGGAAGTGCAGACATAAAACATACGATTGAAAAAGCAACTAAAAAATGCACTTGGGCCTTTGTATTTGCATTGTCAGTGTAGGGAAAAAATGTAAAAACGTACTGGGTCCTGCTGCTGCTACAAACGCAATGGAATCACCAGTTTTGAAATATTGGGGCTTAGGAGTTTGAGGTTACTGTGAGCTAGGCTGATGCCATGGCACTCTAGTCTGGGGAACAGAGCAAGACTCTGTATAAAAAAAAAAAAAAAAAAAAAAAAAAAGAAAAGAAAAAGAAATACTGGGGCTCTTAAGAGAAAAAAGTCATATTCTAATTAATTCTAATTCTAGAAGTACTTTTCTAGAGTTGGTTTCAGGGTATAAACTTCAAGCTATTTCTGAAGATATCATAGGCTATCTGTGGTTTCAAAAAGAAGAGTTAAGAGAAAGTCAGTTACCCTTCCTAAGATATACAGTGAGCACTGCTGGATAGCAAGAGCATGCAAAAACCCAAAACAGACCCAAAATTTCTAATATAAGTATCCTCACTGACTTAACCAAAATTGATTAAAGATTGACTGAACTTTTAAGTGTTAAAATTTTTGGAGTCATGTTATTATTGCTAAAAATTCATTTTAAAATATTTTATGAGGCCAGGTGCAGTGGCTCACACCTGTAATCCCAGTACTTTGGGAGGCCAAGGTGGGAGGATTGCTTGAGGTCAGGAGTTCGAGACCAGCCTCAGCAAGAACGAGACTCCATCTCTACTAAAAATACAAAGAACTTAGCTGGACAACTAAAAATATATAGAAAAAATTAGCTAGGCATGTTAGTGCATGCCTGTAGTCCCAGCAACTTGGGAGGCTGGGGCAGGAAGATCACTTGAGCCCAGGAGTTTGAGGTCGCTGTGAGCTAGGCTGACGCCATGGCACTCTATTAAGGGCAACAGAGTGAGAGTCTGTCTCAAAAAAAAAAAAAATTATGATCATTTATCAATAAATTCATGTGGCCAAACCATATAATCCACTACTTTAAAAGTTGGCCATTTTGGTTTTTTCCTGCTTCCTTTTGCTCACCCTTTGCTGAGACAATGGAGCCGGCTGTCATCTGTGGTGTATGTATTACACTCTATAATCCTAGCTTTATTTCCACAATAAACCTGATTTTCTTGCTTACCTTAAAAAAGTTGGCCATTCTTACAAAAAATGAGCCTAACTATAGATGTTCAAAAGTGTCTTATATTCGGTGAATTGTTAAATATTAAGAATATATATAATCGGATCAACTCTAGAAATATACAAGCATGTACATATCATGGGGAAAAGTTTGAGATATATCCCAGAAATGTTTCTCTCTTCAAACTTGTATAGTAAGGTTGTCCTGCAATGTTAAGAGGTTATTTAAAAAAAAAAAAAATTTCATCAACATAATTGTGGTGTTACCACCCCAATCCTTCACAAAGCAAAAACTTCACTGACTGGCTAATACTTACTATGCTTTGCCAGGGGTCTTTGCTTCATTGGCGCTGATAATGAATAAAGGAAAGAGGATAGAGAAGAGGCAGCCACTGTTTAAAAAAAAGAAAGAGAGAGAAAAGAGTCACTTTCATAAAAGCCATGACGTTGGAGAAGAGATTAGAAGCCGAAAATTCCTTTGCCTCCACTGTAAACATCATGGTTTGATAAAACCTTAACATAAAAAACACACCTTTCAGAAAGAACAAAAGATTTTTCACACTGGATATGTTTAACACTGCTCCAGGAGGCAACATAGAAGGAAGAATATGGGATATGGGGATATGCAGACTAGATTTTAATGCTAATTGACAAATGTCTATGACTCTGTCAAGGGGAAGAATCCTGTAAGTTTCCTGATGGTCAAATAAGAATATACAATGTATAGCATAGAACCAAGCACATAAAAGGTGCTCACTACATGAATTTTTATTTTTACTTGTTTCCTTCAAATCCCTCTAGCCAAATTACCTGATAATGTATGAGGACTGCATTGCTGTGAGGAAAGCCAAGGGCAATCCAAACCCAAAGTAGTAAGGCCAATTCCTTTCTATGTTTGACAACCGTTGGTGCATTTCAATTCCTAAAAGAAGGAAACCAATACAATTAGATATATTTCCTTTTAATAGAGTGATTAAGTAACTATGGTAGACAAACTATTTGAGAGCCTTGAGTTTTAGGTACAGATCTATCATTTAGAACACAGCTAAAGCATATAAATTAGAATTGAACAAATCTGATATAAAGCTTCTATTGCAAAGTTTCTAAAGGTTCTATTGCAAAGTTTTTACAATTCAGTAATCACAAGCTGACAAGCTAAGTGAATTAGGAGTTTCAGCACCAGCAACCCTTTGTCAGTATTAGTTTGGAACAAAGCAATATATTAAATAAAAAGGATGCCATCCTGCAGAAATCAGTTAACCTCTTTCAACCACACACACCTGGATAAATATACCAAGGTCTTTTTAAAAGATCCAAAAGAATCTGAATGCTGATGTCAATCTCATTTCCCTAATTTAGAAGTCAGGCTCATTTATGCCATCTTACCACCAGTCAGAGTTATATGACATTAAACACCAAAAAGATAATGCTATACCACTACATCCCCCAACCTCAAAGTTAAGGGTTAAACCCACTAAGCCAAATGTCAGCTCTCTCTTGCCAATGAGGATACTTCCTTCTGAAGATAGTTTGCCATAGGCCTAACTATTGAATAGCTTAAGAAGTCTGCTTAGCAGTAGTAACATTTCCAAACTAAGCTTTGATGTTCTGGGTTTCTTTAGATGGACTTACCTTTATTGAACCAACGATATTCAAAGCAATATAGTGAGTAGAGAAGGGACATATGCAGGAGACTAACCAGCTGACCAACAAGATGGATAGGAAAGAGACTCACAAACATTCCCTGAAGAACAAATATGGCAAATATTAATTGCAAAGCTTCAGAGACCTAACACCATTCACCCACCACCCTCCAATAATCACTGTCTGAGATAGCTTCCTAGACGCTTCTCAAGTTTCTGAATAGCAGACACATGGAGAATACTCAGGGTGGCAGGAAAAAGCAGGTAAATTCATGTTTCTTATTAATTTTAAGATTTTTAAATTCTTTTGCTGTTTCCATGAAAAAATGATTTAAAAATCACTACCTCCCCCAAAGCACACCACCCCAGTATAAATACCATACTCTGTCTTTGTGAAGCTCCCTCTAGTGAAACCCTTTATTTAAAAATAAACCTGCCCATGTGGCCCGAAGGCCAATCTCACCTGGATAAGGAAAAGAGCCTGCAACAAAAGGTTGAAGAGCATGTCAGCAATTATTTTGCTGACACTAGGAAATGGGTGAGGCTTCCTCCCTGATACCTCAAATGCCAGGTCAGCTATATCCTGTAACAGAGAATATACACCAAAACATTAATTAAATGGCTCTGATATCCATCCCCAAAGCTAAGGCCATTGCTCTGCCACTAGAACTGCCAGGTAAGAAAAGCCCCCAGACATGTAGCAATGAGATGAACACAAAGATCACCCACTGGCTTCTTGGCCAAGAAAGGTCAAGTCTGAAAAATAGGTCCCTATATTGCCACTAACTTCACAGACTGAAATTTGTCACCTGTCAACCCATCATGCTGTAACTACCCAGACTCCATTCTGCCCTGGACCTACTTGAAACCAAATGGCATTCACAACTTTGCTAAGCACAAACAGGGGCAGCACCCAAAGAGCACTGAAAATTGATGTGAGGAAGAATTCCAGCCATGACCAAACATCTCCATGTAGTGATGGATCACCTGAGAAAGGGGGAAACAAGTTATTAGATTAACTGGAGAAACAGAAAAACAGAAGACCAAATATGGAACTCCTATTTTTGGACTATGCTTCCCTCTCCAACACCACATCTTTCTTTCTTGCTAGCATATCACTATACCTAGCTCAAAAGAGTCTAATTCATAATAGACACACATTCTAGCGACAACTCCAGAGTAACCATAAATATGTGCTGCTTATCTTAAAACAAACCTGCATACACAGTGGTGACTGAGATGCCAGTGATTACCAGTATACAATTTGCAGGAAACCACCTGGGTTTAAATCCCAGCTCTGCCACTTACTAGTGGTTTAATCTAGGTAACTAACTTCCATTTTCTCATTAACAAAATGGATAGAAAAGTACCCATCTCGAAGGGTTGCTAGGAAGTCCGAGTTAAAAACATCTAAAGCTCCTGGTGCACAGGAAAAGTTCAGTAAACCAATGAAGACTGGTAACATCTCCCACCTCCATCCCAAACAGACAGCAAGAAGAAAGGTATATACTTTACTCACCGATAATTCGGGCTGTTACTGACTGAAGCACAGGAATAAACACTCGATAAAATAAGAGGAGACTAAACTAAAGAAAAGAAACAACAAGGTACACATCAAAAACCTTCCTTTACAACAACCATTTCAAGTTTCAGTGCAATAATTTTGTATGAGAGTAACTTTTATAAATCAGGACCCGGAAAAAGCACTAAAATGGGACCTGTTTCTATTTCCCAGTACTCCAGTTGAGAGATACAAACCTGATACTGGTTATAAAGTCAAACTTTTGAGGGCAAAGAACATTTCAAATATTAATAGTATATGCCTATATTTTGGCCTGAATACTAAGTACAAAGTATTGCTTACTAAATCTAAAGCTAACATCCAAAAACATCTGTGAAATGTTTAGATTAAGATGAGTTGAATTACACTGAATTCTAAGTGAAAGGAAACATTAACCACATGTTCTTCAAAGTACCCAAATTTCACTTAAGCCTATGTTGGTTCTCAGTTAATTGTAGGCAACCTTTTCTGCTATGGGTTTCAATAGTAATCAATTCTAGCCAATCTCTGTGACCAGAAGGAGGAAGAAACTTGCTCTTGTCCAGTAGCAGCTGCTCTTCCTGTTTGATCCCCATAGTTCCTCTTAGTCAAAATGTCCAGACAATGTCAGGAGAAATTATTACCTATATAACAACACGAAAACTTGTGAAAAAGTCATTTTTTTTTGAAGGCTGGTCAAGTGAAGCAGGAGTGGAGATGAATGAGTCATTTTTTAAAAAAATAATAATAGTAATAGGCCAGGCATGGTGGCTCATGCCTGTAGTCCTAGCATTCTGGGAGGCTGAGGCAGGAGGATTGCTTGAGGCCAGCAATTTGAGACCAGCCTGAACAACATGGCGAGACCCTATCTCTGCCAAAAATAGAAAAATTAACCAGGCATGGTGGTACACAGCTGTAGTCCCAACTGCCTGGGAGGCTGAGGCAGGAGGATAGCATGAGCCCAGGAGTTTGAGGTTGCAGTGAGCTATGATGATGCCACTGCACTCTAGCCCAAGCAACAGAGTATATATTCAGGGCTATCTATGTATACAATCCTGAGTTATATTCCTAAACATATATCAGCAGGTGAAAGCTATTTGTCTCAGTCTTTTAAGAAAACAGTTGAGAACTATCAACCTAGCAACAATTTGAAGAAGTTTATAGGCACCTGGAATATGAGGAAAAAGAACTTACCCAGAATACTCCACCATTCCAAGCACAACACTGGAATATTCTACTAACAATACGTGGCTCACTGAAAAAGACCACACATATTTAACTTATAAGGCATATAGGTTATTTCCCAATTGTCATTTACTAGCTCTCCATTTCATACCTTTTGTTGGTACCACATTACTTTGCTGCACTTAATGTTCTCCCAGTGATATAATGTCAATAAGAAAAGGCTAAAAATATTTCTGGGGAAGCATTTTTTTTTTAAATTATTTTCTACAATCTCAGGTTGGAGAAAATTAAGAGAAAGTCTAGGCTGGGGCTCTTTTATCAATAAATAAATTCACACAGGCTCCCCTAGAAGTATCCATCAAACCAAATACTACTTTGTGGTTCTCTATTCAGCATTCTGATTTTTTTTCTTAACACTATTCTGAACAAGGTTTGTCAGACCCTAGTTTAAGTCACTGTAGGGAGGGAAATCACCTATAACTTTTTTCTTGGAGAAAGCATAAAAAACAAATAACGGGGTACTGAAACTTCAAGTCACTATCTATGTAGAGTCATCCCTGCCTTGGACACTGACATCAGCCTGCACGCCTTACCTCTCTTGCTTCCGCTCTATGCTCTGGGCTCTCCTCTGTGCCAGGACACTACTTGCCCTTCTTCGTCGCTGCTCCTCTCTCTTTTGCTGGATTCGAGCATCTAGCTTTGAGATGGTACAAATACCCCATATGGAGTCTTTGATTCCCTACAGACAAGGATATTATTTTTAAATGAAAATTATAAATCAGAGAAGACGTTCCAAAGTTACATAAAGTAGAAATCATTGTATTTATTTGCTATACAACTTAAAGGATCTTTTGATTTTTTTTCTAAATTTTAAAATACTGCAATTTACAGAAGAGTTGCAAGAATAATGGAGAACTTCCAAATATCTCTAGTCCAGATTCCATAGTTTAATATTTAGCCACAATCATCATTAATATATGCACACATTTTTTTCTGAATCATTTGAGAGCAAGTTGCCACATCAAGTCCCTTTATTTATTTATTTATTTATTTTTTCAGCTAATTTCTTTCTATTTTTAGTAGAGACGGGGTCTCGCTCTTGCTCAGGCTGGTCTCAAACTCCTGACCTCAAGCGATCCTCCTGCTTCGGCCTCCCAGAGTGCTAGGATTAGAGGCGTGAGCCACCACACCCAGCCAAGTCCCTTTACTTTTAATTCTTCAGTGTGTGTTTCCTAAGAACAACATTTTTTACATAACCACAGGGTAGTTACCAATTCGAGGAAATTTAATACTGAAATACTTTAATCTGTAGTCCATATTACAATTTCTCCATTTGTCCCAATAATGCCCTCTATAGCATTTTACTCAAGAGCTCAGTCCAGAGTCACATATTGCATTTAGTTGTCACATCCTTTAGTCTCCTTAAATCAGCACTAGTTCCTTAGCCTTTGTCTTTCTTTTTGAAGAATATAAACCAATTATTGTTATGGAATCCTCTCATCCTAGGTTTGTTTCCTCACAATTAGATGCAAAGTAAGCACTTTGTGGCATGAATATCACAGAAGTGATGGTGTGCCCTTCAAGGTATCATATCAAGAGGCACATAACAGCTGTATACCCTTGTTGGTGATGATTTTACATATCCAATCAAGGTAACATCCAGCTTTTCCATTTTTTTCTTCAAATTTTTCCTCTTGCAACTAACAAGCAATCTGTGGGGAGACATTTCTGAGACCATGCAAATACCCTGCTCATCAAGGTCTCCACCCTAGATTTAACATCCATTGACAATTCTTGCCTGAACCAATCTTGATTAACATGGATGCAAAAGTTTTCCAATCCCTCCACATTAACACTATGAAGCCAAGTTATTGCCTACCCCTACACTCTTTCAGTATCAATTAAATGTCTACAGTATTCCCTATATCCTGTACTAAATCTAGAGATACACAGAAAAATAAAACACTTAATCTCCAGAAGGGACCACAGTAGGACCAAGGTTGGAAAAAGAGACATAAAGAAATAATTAAAATGTGGGAAAGCCCCAGGATAAGAGCACTCCACATAAAATAGAAGCAACATGGTGGTACAGCTGGAGGAAAAAATGTCCTTAAAGAGTGTATGACGGCCGGGCATGGTGGCTCACGCCTGTAATCCTACCACTCTGGGAGGCCAAAGGCGGGCGGATCGCTCAAGGTCAGGAGTTCGAAACCAGCCTGAGCAAGAGCGAGACCCCGTCTCTACTAATAATAGAAAGAAATTAATTGGCCAACTAAATATATGTAGAAAAACTTAGCCGGGCATGGTGGCACATGCCTGTAATCCCAGCTACTCTGGAGGCTGAGGCAGAAGGATTGCTTGAGCCCAGGAGTTTGAGGTTGCTGTGAGCTAGGCTGACGCCACAGCACTCTAGCCCGGGCAACAAAGTGAGACTCTGTTTAAAAAAGAAAAAAAAAAGTGTATGACAAAGAAAGAAGTTTTTGAGTCTAAAGTCAGTGGACAGTGTGTTGTTCCGGTGACGGATGCACTTAAGTCTCTGACTTCATCACAGTGCAATATATACCAATGTAGCAAAATTGCACTTGTACCCCACGAATATATACAAATACAAAATTTTTTTAAAAAGTGACAGGTGACAGAGGTACTTGTCAACCATATTTGAAGAGCTCTGATAGCAGAATGGTTACTGTCAGTACTATAAACACCAGGATTGCCTATGACCTGATTCAAAAAACTGTATTCACTCATCCATCTACCCACCCACCCACATATTGAGCTATATACACTGAGTTATATACACTGGTCATATAGAAATGCTCAAGAAACTTACATCTTAGCATGAAGACACAAGTAAACAAAAAAATATAGTTTAATAAGTGCCACAATAAATTTACGTCCAAAGCAGAGTGGTAAATAGCTGGGGTATTCAATTTCCCACGAAGGCAGAAAAAAGGATTCTGGAAGCAGTAGCCAAGCTGGATTTAAGGATGGATGACACTCTTACCTACTGTCATTAGACAAAACAAATTTTAGAATAAAAGGCAGGATACAGAGAAATGGGCAAGTTTATATACTACTTGCTGATAGCATAAATTGGCAGTATATCCATGACCTTTTTTGTCTGAGTAATTTTCAGTCTAAACTTCGCTTTTATCTTCTAAAGCTTCCACCAATAAATTTTTTAATCAGAAAACTCCAAATATCTAAGACAGTTAAGTTCAAATGGCTATGGGCCTAGAATGTGCTAGGATGACAGGATCCCCACCTCTGAGACACATACAGTCTGCTGGGGCAGACAAACATGTAAAAAGCACATTGAAGGACCAATCCAGGGTTGAAATTTTATAGCACAAAAATGGCAAGACAAGAAGGTAAAGGTATTAAAGGTAGATCATATTGCATAAACTCTTTTTAGCCCTTCTAAGATACTCCTTCAATTCCCCCTCTTTTAGTCAAAGGTAATAACCTTTTAAATTCTCCCATTGAAGAAAGAACCCCCACGCCCACCACCCCCTCCCCAACTGGCGTCTCTTATGCTCCTGGGTATAAAGCAAGAGGGGTTACAACTGGGATATCAGATCAGACATCCACTAAGAGTAGTAGAATTTTATGCTACTGGTAATCTGGGTGACTAGGTCCTAAACAGATCTTTATAGGGCATTTTTTCCTAGAGCATCCTTACTCGTACCTTGTAGAATGGGGAGAAAAAAGATAGGTTCTGTAATTTAAATCCAAATTAAGTAGTTTAGGTAATAGTGTGCTAATGTTCATTTCTTAGTTTTGACAAATGTACCACAGTTGTAAGATGTTAACATTAAGAGAAGCTAGTAAAAGATACACAGGAACTCTCTGTACTATCTTGCAACTTTTCTGTAAGTCTAAAAGTATCCCAATGTAAAAAGTTAAAAAAAAAAGAAAAAAAAAGCTCTGGAGTCAAGCTGACCAGGGTTCTAATACTAGAGATATTCACCAGATTAAGTCTCCCAAGTGCCTGCAAGAGACAGGATAATACCTCTTGAGTAATGTGGACTAGAATGGAAACCTATACGTGAAGGACCCAACAAATATGATAAAAATTCCAAAAATCGCTAAAGGATTTCCTAATCAATTCAGCAAAAATATCAAGAATGAATTCCAGGCCGGGCGCAGTGGCTCACGCCTGTAATCCTAGCATTCTGGGTAGCCAAGGCGGGAGGATTGCTCAAGGTCAGGAGTTCGAAACCAGCCTGACCAAGAGCGAGACCCCGTCTCTACTGAAAACCTAGAAAGAAATTAATTGGCCAACTAAAAATATATAGAAAAAATTAGCTGGGCATGGTGGCGCATGTCTGTAGTCCCAGCTACTCAGGAGGCTGAGGCAGGAGGATCGCTTGAACCCAAGAGTTTGAGGTTGCTGTGAGCTAGGCTGATGCCACAGCACTCTAGCCCGGGCAACAGAGTGAGACTCTGTCTCAAAAAAAAAAAAGAATGAATTCCTAGGAACAAGATATACTTACCCTGCCAAGGTCCTGGAGAAAGGTTTTTACACTGTCAGCCATCTCTTCACCACCCAAACTATCAACTACACAGAGGAGAAAGAAGCACCCCAAAACCTCTCATCATGAAGGACCTGGAAACAGAGCATGATGGGGAAAAATATCTTAAAGATAAGTTACTTCATATATCTTTCTACATCATGACCACACATACTTGTAGCTCTACTAGAAGAGCAGTAGATTCTAACAATTCAGTAGATACTAGCACTAACACAGTGAACTAAGTGAAGCTACTCCTGTAATAGCTGAAATCTAAAATCCATACTTGTTTTTTTAATCACTCATTACCCTTTCACTTTTACATGGCGTAAAGTGCTCTTGGACTGGTAGTCTTCTCTGAGCCTTGATGTCTCTTAACTATCCCTCTTATACATTCCAAGCACTTTCAAGGATTTGGAGATAGACGATAGCTACATTTCAATATCCTCTTAAGCAGTTTTTATGCTTGCTGTATACACTGAAACACTTGAGTGAAAATACAAGAGCAAGATAACAGTTTTTACAAAAATTACTAACTGTGCACTTTAGTCATGCACAGAACCCTCCAGCACACTGGAAATTTTAAGGTATAACACGAAATTGCCTACCAAGACCTCCAAATAGGTCTGTATTTTCTAACTTTAAATATATACATGTATGTATAACTTTAATAAACATGCAACACCGGATTTTAAACTAGGCCCCCAAAAAGTTCATATACATACGTACATACATACATACACACACACACACACACACACACACACTTTAAAACAGCAAGGCTTTCTCTATTTCTCAAATGAATGGGAAATCTAGTTTCAAAACTTAAGAACTTGAGAGTTCACGTGTATAAATATTCTTAAAATATTCTTTCATTTAATTTCTTTAAGATGAATAGAAAACCCATTTTCAGGAATTTTTTAAGAACTTGAGATTCTAAAGTTCCCAACCCCCAACTAAACCAAGCTTTGGGATTGTCAAGAAGTATGACCATAACATAATGACAAAATTTCACAGGCAGTCTGTATAAACCTCAAATTTCAAATATAAACCTCAAATTTCAAAACATAAGCACACTTTCTCTGACCATTAATCAGGTCACCAAACAGCACCTCATTGACCCAAATAGACTAATGCCACCCAGAGCTGGGAAAACAGCAATAGGAAGGCAACTTGCACAACACCATACATACCATCTGCTCCTTGAGTCAAATCCTATACAGATGGGCTCACTTCAGATACAGAAGTTTCTAGAGTAAGAAACTTCTGTTAATACTTCCACCCTTCCCTCCTAAACACAAACACCTCAGAGTTCCAATCATGTAAGTATAGCCATATAGACACCATTCTCAGGGTTGTGGTAAGGGCAGCTTAGAAGTGGGTGAATGGCAAATGCTCAGTGATGATATGCAAGACACTAGTTTGTAAAGACTATCATGGACCCACCCTCTTAAGCAGCTACTTGCTCATGTATAAATTAAGAGTACTAAAATTCATAGTTTTTTTTAATATAGAGTGCAACATGAAAATACAAACTCAGAATTCTATAGACACAATCCCACTAAAGAATGAGCCAACTAGGAGATTTAAGGAAGCCCATTTCACAGTCTGGATTTCATAGGGCACTGACAGGGAGACTGAAATGTCTGTCCTAGTCCATAACAGCTGTGTTATTTGAACCTTAGCCAGTTAACACCTGGCTTCTGCATGTACCAACTGGCAGGGTACCCAATGACCAATAGTAGTCCTTGAAGGATAAGTCACTCCAAATACATACTGAGATCCTAACCTCCTTCCTACAGGAACGTATTTGATGAATTACCCAGTTTGACAAAATCGCTGAGGTATAGAGAAAAATTTGCCACAATCTGAGACCACACACAGACTGAATAACACAGGAGAAATCCTACAACTGAGCTGGACTGAATTAAGATGCATCTGGTTCCCATTATTTAACAGGTGGGGAACTGAGTCTCAGAAGTCAAACAGCTTGACCAAAGTTAAGGCGCGTGAATGGCAACTACAGCAAACTTCAGAACACAGACGTTGTAACCCTCAGTCGAGATTTTCTTTTACTTTAGCCGTGCAAAGATTTTTGTTTAAGCCGAGCATCCCATGCAAAAATAATCCCTCTTAAACCTTAAATACATCTGGCCATTAAGTTCCTAAGAGTCATGAGAATCTATTAAGCATCTGCTGAGGCACAATCCTGCACTTTCATTTCTGAGCCACCTAAACCCAAGCCCCGGAAGGCAGGAAGCTGTTATAGCTCACTCCAGGTACAGGAAAGGTAAGCATCCTCACTTCTCACCGGACCCATGGACTGCCTCCGAGGCTACGGGTCCTCTCAGTCGCGTCTCCCCCGTAACTTCTAGACAAATTCAGCTGGAAACTGGTCTCCCTTCCCAACCACAGCTGTGCACGAGATGCGGACCACGCTTCCCTCGGTCACACAGAGAGCTGAAGATAGCCGCGCCGCACCTGGGGCAGCGCCTGTCCGGGAGCTTCGTCTGGCGCCCCGGCCTTGCCCCGCTCTCCGGGGCCCTTCCCGCCAGGGGTCCTCTCCCGCAGCCCCGCCGGGAACCTCACATGCCCACGCTCGGGCCCGGCCTGCCTTGCCTGCCCTCACACGCCCTCTCGGCCCCGGCCGCCCACCATGGGCTGCGCGGCGACCCGGGGGCCTAGCTCGGCCGAGCCCGCACCTACCCGCAGCTCCGCCGCCGCGGCTCCCGCCCGGCCCCGCGCCCTCCGGGGGCCCGCTCGGTTCCTCAGTGCCCGGCCGCCCACTCCGCCCGGGCGCTCCCAGAGCCGGGGCCGCCGCGCCCGCACTGGGCATGCTCGGGCCGCACGGGGCCGCCGGGAAGTCGGCAGGCGCGGAGGACCCGCGGGGGCGCAGGGGGCGGGGCCCGGCGGCCGAGCGGTGAGCGGGGCGGGACGACGCAGCCTGGGAATTGTAGTCGGATCGGCGACTCCCGGCTCCGCCTGGCGGCCGCGCACCACCCACCACACCTGCTCGGTAACCTCGTGTCTGCGGATCTCTTGTCCTGTTCTCTGCCCTCCCCGGTTTACTCCACAGCGTTGCTTGTCTTTCTCCCCTGTTCCTACCCTCTCTGTCATTCCCCATTTCTTCTCTCCTTTCGGCCACCTCTAGCTGTGCTTAGGGCTGCTACTGCTAGGGCCACCTGTAGAATCAGACTTTTACATCTATTAATAGAAGCTCTTCAGTGCAACGTTCATTTGGGAGAAACCTAAAGCCCAGATTGAAGATCAATGGCAGAACAAATACCCAGGCCTCATGACTCTCCTCCAGTTCAGTGGACTCGGGGCAGGTGTTGACCTCCACTCCCTGGCTGGACTTCCAGCCCCATTATAGAATAAACTAGCCCTCTACTCCTAGGTTGAAACCTTAAACCTTCTTAAGGAAGAGGACTCTCGCAGAAAGGGAATGTAAGGATTCACAAGAGTCAAGAAGAGTAGAAACCCTGAAGTAGAGGTCCAACCCAGGATTTACATATGGAAACTCCAATAGAGAGGAGAGCTTTGTTTGTTTGTTTCAGCCATGAGCAATAATCTCATTTTCACTGAAAACAGATCTAGGAATATTCTCATAAATCTCCTATTCTCATAAATCTATTGTATTTACTCCACCACTAAAGTCATTATAAAGAGACATTTCTAAACTTTTCCTTTTGCCCAAATGAGTAAATCTCTTTATTTATTAAAAAGAACTACATAAAAAAGATTACTTCTTTTGAAATTGAATTTTGATTAAAATAAGCAATCGAAGTGCTGAGGCTTAGAATCTTGTTATAAAGAGATTTCAGTGGTTTCATTATAAACTGGTCATAGTAACTATTAATTAAAATAGCTCTTCCTCCAAACTATCTTTTATCAACAGTGTGAATTTAGAAAAGATTTTAGAATTTCGTAGGTATTGAGATGGCACAAGCATCCCTCTTGGGAGGGGCCTGCTAGCAACCCTAGCATGGAAACAAAGAAAAATCCTGACTCCCTTCAAGGGTAGTCCTGGAATTTAACTAGCTTTAAAAAGTGAATGGGCAGGCAGGGGGTGGTGGCTCACGCCTATAATCCTATCACTCAGGGAGGCTCAGGTGGGAGGATCACTTGAGCCCAGGAGTTTAAGGTTGCAGTGAGCTATGATGACACCACTGCACTCACTGCACTCTAGCCCAGGAGACAGACCAAGACCCTGTTTCAAAAAAAATAGAAAAAGAAAAAGAAAAGTGAATGGGCCACCTGATGAGAACAATGGCCCTCCAAGGAAGCCAGAGTCACTGAGGCTAGGTTTTTTGGTTCCGTATGGAAAGTAAAAGATGGCATCTTTTTTTTTTTTTTTTTTGAGACAGAGTCTCACTCTGTTGCCCAGGCTAGAGTGCCATAATGTCAGCCTATCTCACAGCAACCTCAAACTCCTGGGTTCAAGCAATCCTCCTGCCTCAGCCTCCCTAGTAGCTGGGACTACAGGCATGTGCCACCATGCCCGGCTAATTTTTTTTCTATATATTTTTTAGTTGGCCAATTAATTTCTTTCTATTTTTGGTAGAGATGGGGGTCTCGCTCTTGTTCAGGCTGGTCTTGAACTCCTGACCTTGAGCAATCCGCCCGCCTCAGCCTCCCAAAGTGCTAGGATTACAGGCGTGAGCCACCGTGCCCGGGAAGAATGGAGAAGTATTTTTAAATTACTGAAATCAAGTAACTGTCAACATACAATTCTATGCCTAGCAAAAACATTCTTCAAAAATGAAGGTGACACAAAAGAACTGAAAACAGATACTCAAATAACTTTTGTGTGTACACAAATGTTCATAGCAACAATATTTATAATAGCCAAAATGTGGAAACAGCTTAAATGTCCATCAATGAATGAATGGATAAACAAATTGTGGCATATACATACAATGGGATATTATTCAGTCAAAGAATGAAATTCTGATATATACTATATAACATGGATGAACCTCAAAAACATGCTAAGAGAAACCAGTCACAAAGGTTATATATCAGATAAAATCATAAGACCGAATGCAGATTGGTGATTACCAGGGGCTGGGGAAATGGTGGGGAAGGATAAAGAGAAACTCCCTTAATGTGTACAGGGTTTTATTTTTGAGTAATAGAAATTTTTTCCCTTCCTCCTCTCAAAGGGGAATAGAAATGTTTTAGAACTAGTTAGAGATGGTGGTTGTACAACATCATAAATGGACTAAATGCCACTAAATTATTCACTTGAAAATGATTTATTTTATATGAATTTTACCTCAAACTTTTTTAAAAGTGAAATAAAGACTTTTTCAGATATAGAAAAGCTAAGAAAAGTCATCACCAGCAGACTTACACCACAAGAAATGTTAAATAAAGTTCTTCAGGAAGAAGGAAAATCGTACCAGATGGAAACTCAGATCTACATAAAGGAATGAAGAGCATTGAGAATGGTAAATATGTGAGTAAATATAAATTTTTTTCTTATTTTCTAGCTCTCTCTCAAAGATGGTAGACTGTTTAAAAGAATAGTAATAATATATTAGAGTTTTGTAACATACGTAAAAGTAAAATGTATGGAAATAGTACAAAGGCCAGGAAAAGGGTAATGGGAGTATACTGTCTTAAGATTATTATAATATATATAAAGTAATATGTCTATGTAAAATAACAAAGACTTACAATTAGTCAATATGGGAAACAAGATGAAATCATATAAGATAATCAGTTAAATCAAAAAAGGCAGAAACAGAGAACAAAGGGGAAAAAGAACAGAGGGGACAAATAGAAATCAACATATTTCAATTGCATATTTCAATGCAGCCATATCAATAATCATATTCAAGGCCCGGCACGGTGGCTATGCCTGTAATCCTAGCACTCTGGGAGGCTGAGATGGAAGGATTGCTCGAGCTCAGGAGTTCAAGACCAGCCTGAGCAAGAGCGAGACCCCATTGCTACAAAGAAAAAAAGAAAAATCAGCCGACACCATGGTTCATGCCTGTAATCTCAGCACTTTGGGAGGCTAAGGTGGGAGGATCACTTGAGCCCAGGAGTTGCAGACCAGCCTGGGCAACATAGCGAGACACCATCTGTACAAAAAATGTTTTAAAATTAACCAGGCATGGTGGTGTGCACTTGTAGTCCCAGCTACTCAGGAGGCTGAGGCAGGAGGATCACTTCTCATTTCATAGTGCACTGTCACATGGATTTGGCCCTGTTTGTTTTTCATTTATTCATTCTCTTTTAACACCAATTTTCCACTCCCATTCTCTGTCCTTACCTATAAAGTATTCTCCCATCCAAGTACTAACCAGGCCCGACCCTGCTTAGCTTCCGAGATCAGACGAGATCAGGCACATTCAGGGTGGTATGGCCGTAGATGTTATAAAGTATTCTGATATGTTTGATATGTGTCATTTTATTAGACTATGTTCTTGTGAAATGTGAACTTTTATTACGTTATATATATACATTTTAAAAATTTACATAAATGATATGCTATAGATCTGTTTCTTACTTTTTTCACTGAGCAGTGTTTTGAAGATCTATCCAGATGGACATCTAATCCGTTACTTCTCATTGCTGCCTAAGGACAGTTTTGTTTCAACTCTCTACAGGCCCAGAGGAGCCATTGCAGGCCGTGGAGCAGGCTGAGCAGGATGGACTGGGTGGCAGAGGCTGTTATTTAGATGCAGGTGGTTGCTGCCACATGGCAATGTAGGACATGTTGCAAGATGATCAATTCCTCAACAGAGGCCAGAAATCAAGATTGTTATATTAAATCTCTTGATTTTTAAATGTCGGGAAAACTGAAGGCCAAACACAATACTTGAGCAGGCCGAATTTAGCCATTTCCTGACATTCACATTAAAACACTTGAATCAGAGAAGGAATGAGATCAGATTTGCATTTCAGAAATTAAGTGAAGGATGGAATAGAATAGAACAGAGGAGATCGAACATTAGGAATTGAGGTTTGAATGTAGTTGAATTGAAGGGCCTATGGACCATTCAGGTAAAGATTATTGGAAACACAGACCTGTCTTCCTAAAAATGTTGTGAGATACTCTGGTTTCTCTTCAGAGCATATAAATCTTTCGCCTTTTACTAAAAATGTTGTGAGGCATGGGTTTTTTGGGGATAGGAATCATTATTATATAGATTTGGACATACTGTCACTCAAGTTATAATGTATAAGTTACAATGTTGACAACACTTTAAATATATTTAAAATGACTTTATATATTAGTTATTTCATTTAATAAAACATAGTGAAATTCTTATAATTCTGTACATGTGAATTTCTATGCCTACACACTTGGAAGTTTTCTTTTATAGTGGTTAGACTGTGTTTTGGTGTGAAACTACCTAGGTTAAAATCCCTGAATTATTGGCTATATGTATAGCCTTGGATAAGTCAGTTAACCTGTCTTTCCTTTGGTTTTATCATCTGTAAAATAAAAGCTCTCTCAAAAGCTGACTCCCCATGGTAATGACATAAAGATAGATATATAGACCAATGGAGTAAAATAGAAAGTCTAGAAATAAACCTTTGCATATAAGATCAAATGATATTTAGCAAGGGTGCCAAGACCATTCAATGAGGAAAGGACAGTATTTTCAACAAATGGTGGTGGGAAAACTGAATATCCACACACAAAAGAATGAAGTTGGACCTTTATATCATATTTAAAAATTAACTCAAAGTGAATCAAAGACCTAAATGTAAGAGTTAAAACTATAAAACTCTAAGAATAAAACAAAGTAAAAAACTTCATGACATTGAATTCTACAATAGTTTCTTGGATAGAACACCAAAAGCACAGGCAACAAAAGAAAAAAATAGATTGGCCAGGCACAGAGGCTCACACCTGTAATCCTAGCACTTTGGGAGGCTGAGGCAGGAGGATCACTTGATTTTAGGAATTTGAGGTTGCAGTGAGCTATGATAATGCCACTGCATCTAGCTTAGGCAACAGAGTGAGACCTTGTCTCAAAAAAAAAAAAAGAAAAGAAAAAAGTAGATAAATTGGACTACATCAAAATTAAAAGCTTCTTGTGCATCAAAGGACACTATCAACAGAGTGAAAATGCAACCTATGGAATGGGAGAAAATATTAGCAAATCATGTATCTGATAAGGAGTTAATATCCAGAATATATAAAGAATTCTTACAACTCAACAAAAAAAACAAACAACCTGAGTAAAAAATGGGCAAAGGACTTGAACAGACATTTCTCCAATAATAGCCAATAAACACATGAAAAGATGTTCAACATTACTAATTATTAGAGAAATGCAAATCAAAACCACAATGAGATATCACTCCACTCCCATTAGAATGGCTATTAACAACAAAAAAAAACACCCAAACCAAAACAGAAAATAACAAGCATTGGCAAGGACCCAGAGAAACTGGAACCCTCACACATTGCTGGTGGGAATATAAAATAAAGCAGCAACTATAGAAAACAACATGTCAGTTCCTCAAAAAATTAAACACAGAATTACTACACGATCCAGAAATTCCACTTCTAGGTATATACCCAAATGGAGTGAAAGCAGGAACAACAGATATTTGTATACCAATGTTTATAGTAGCAGCATTATTCACAACAGCCAAAACATGGAAACAACCCAAATGGCCATTGATGAATGAACAGAGAAAGAAAATGTGGTATATACATACTATAGAATATAACTAAAGTAATTAAAGTCTGTAGAAAAACAGTTTTTCCTCTGCTCTCACATCACAGCAATCAACAGGAAAGACTTCTGTGACCTCTAGTCACCAAAAAGTGTGTGGGTTTTCTCCCCACCACCAACCAATCAATGCAGCAGAGTCTTCAGCTGATGCCAACGGGGTATCCTCTAATTCAATTCAATTCTGATTCTGTCTACCTGGATACAGCATCAAATCCCACAGGTTGGGGGCTCAGACCCACAGACTGCTCCCCCTTCTGGTGCCAAGCATAAGGTCCACATTGTTTTTCCTGTACTTTTGACTAACTGGCTATAAATTAGGGTTCCCACAACCCCCTCCTTGGGTTTGATTAATTTGCTAGAGTGGCTCAAAGAACTCAGGGAAACACATATGTTTACTGGCTTATTAGAAAGGATATTATTAATACGAAGGATACAAATGAAGAGATGCACAAGGCAAGGCATGTGGGAAGGAGCTTCCATGCCCTCTCAGGGCATGTCACCCTCTAGGAACCTCCACATGTTCAGCTATCCAGAAGCTCCCTGAACCCAGTCCTTTTGGGTTATTAATGGAAACTTCATTACGTAGGCACGATTGATTAAATCATTGGCCACTCGTGATCAGCTTAACCTTCAACCCCTCTCCCCTCCCCTGAGGTTGGGGGATAGGGTTAAAAGTCCCAACCTTTTAATTATGCTTTAGTTTCTGTGGTAACTATCCCCCATTCTGAAGCTATCCTAGGGACCTCCAGCCACTGGTCAACGCATTAATGTACAAAAAGATAGCACTTTAGAGATTCTAAGGGTTTTAGGAGTTGTAAAATGGGGGAGATGGGGATGAAGATCAAACGTACATTTCGTAGCATTACATAAAACCTCAAAGGAATCAAAGAAAAAGAAATTCTGATCCATGCTGCCATGTGACTAAACCTTAAAAACATTATGCTAAGTGAAAGAAGGCAGACACAAAAGGACAAATATTGTATGACTTCTTGTATATAAGGTACCTGGAACAGTCAAATTCATAGAAACACAAAGTAGCATGGTGATGTCCTGGGGCTGCGGTGAGGGGGTAATGGGCTGGTGTTATTGTTTAATAGGTACAGACTTTCAGTTGGGGATGATGAAAAAATTCTACAGATGGATAGTGGTCCTGGTTGTACAACAATGTGAATGTATTTAATGCCATTGAACTATGCACTTTAAAATGGTAAAATATATAATATTTTTATATATAATAAATATATAAATATATATCATATATAATTATAATATAATATATAAATATATAAAAATGTATAAATATATAATATTTTTATATATTAATAAAAACCACACTTTCAAACCTTACCAGCCCAATCTATTGACAGGGCAAAGCTGAGTTTATCGTTTACCATGGTAAAGGTGAACACCACCTGAACAGAGCTGTGGCAGTTCTCAGAGGGGGAAGACAAAGTCAAAATGTCAAAATTTATTAAGAATTGGAAGTTTGGTTTAAGACTTTTTTTTCAATACAGGAAATTTGATTAGGATTTAATAGGAATTACAATACAACTGTAGGAGTGAGAAGAATGTTTCGCTCTCCCTATGAAGGTTTGAATCTGCTGAAATGAACTAACTATATGGTAACAGGAAAAAAGGCATACTTATTTATTAACATTCATTAGCATGGGAACCATACAAAATAGGAGACTCACAGAAGGGCCAGATGGTTGAGGCATAAATACCCTCTTCATAAGGGAGACTGAAATAGGGGCGAGGGGTAGGCAATTTTGAGGGGTAGTAAATGATTTTCAAGGGAATTGAATGAGCCAGAAGAACAGATAATGGCCTGGGCAAAGTTCCTCTGAGCTCTCAGGAAGGTGGTGAGAAATTTTGGGAAGGTGAGGGGCGGAACTGCACTATCAACAAAGGTTGTCTTATTACACACATAATAGCCTCCCAGGTGACCTCTTGGCGCTTCTCTCAGAAGAATAGAGGAAAAGTCTGCCAGGGCATGGTGTTGACTTTTAGTCTCTTCTCTTTGCCAGTGGTTAATCTTTCTT
This sequence comes from Lepilemur septentrionalis, assembly GCA_963573855.1. Taxonomy (NCBI): domain Eukaryota; kingdom Metazoa; phylum Chordata; class Mammalia; order Primates; family Lepilemuridae; genus Lepilemur; species Lepilemur septentrionalis. The sequence continues at coordinate 1,454 of CAUYMX010056798.1, read as the reverse complement.
GATTTTTTAATGAGATTCCTAGGGTGCGGGTCTTAAAACAATCGCATTTCTTTTAGAAACAAGTTTCCTCAGTCCAAGAAGGAAGTTTCAAACAGAGTCCTTCCCTGTACTTGGGGTTGGGGGAACAAGAGAAAGTTAGGAAGTCTTTGGTTCTCAGGCAGCTGCTAAGGTCTTCCAATGTCTTTTAATTCAAAAGTGCTCAGTATGCCAAGGCACCATACTTTAGGGTATTGTTTTCTGAGCCCCAACACAACCATCTAGGATTGGTAGAAAAGGTAAAGATTTTGAAAAGAGGAATTTAAACAATCTTTTTTTAAATCTCATTTAACATAAAACTGTATGTTGAAATAAGTAATTTTAGAAAGTAAAAGTATATCAACTACTTATTTCAGCATACAATTTTATGTTTTGCCATGTGAAAATGTTTGAGAGTAAACTTTTAGAACCATGAGCAAAGCCTATCAGTTGTTACCTACACTTGATAAATAAAACAAATTGTAATACTCTTACAATAATAATAATCTATATAGACAATGAAGTTGGCAGGTGCTTTGTGTAAAAATGAAGCAGGGAAGAGAGCTAAGGAGTGGTTTATTTTAAATATGGTGATCAGGCCTCACCATGAAGGTGAAGTCTTCAAAGATTTGAAAGAGGCTGAGGCAGGAAGCTCTATTCCTATCTGGGGAGAAGAACTTTCCAAACAAAGGGAACAAGAAATACAAGAGACTGAGTGAGGTGGGCATGGTGTGTTTGAAGGAGGAGCAGCAAAGCCAACAGTATGACTTGAGCAGAGCAAATGAGCAAAGTCAAATATAAATACTGAGTGTTACCTGGGGAAGGTATTTAGAGAGGTAGGGCTTTTAGCACACTGTGAAGGTTTGGTTTTACTCTGAATGAGATGGAAAACATTTTAAAGTGTATTTTTTTTTTACTTGATTTACATTTTAACAGTATCACTGGCCACTGATTTAAGACTGGAAGGAAACAGAATGGAAGCAAGAGACTATTGTCATAATCCAGTTAAGAGATGGTGACCTGGAACAGGAGGTAGTGATGAAAGTGGTATCAAGTTGTTGGATTGCTGATATATTTTGTTTTTTGGAGACAGAGTCTCACTCTGTTGCCCGGGCTAGAGTGCCATCCCGTCAGCCTAGCTCACAGCAACCTCAAACTCCTGGGCTCAAGGGATCCTGCTGCCTCAGCCTCCCGAGTAGTTGGGACTATAGGCATGTGCCACCATGCCTGGCTAATTTTTTCTATATATTTTTAGTTGTCCAGCTAATTTCTTTCTATTTTAGTAGAGACCAGGTCTCCTCTTGCTCAGGCTGGTCTCGAACTCCTGACCTTGAGTGATCCACCCACCTCGGCCTCCCAGAGTGCTAGGATTATAGGAGTGAGCCACTGCGCCTGGCCTGGATTCTTGATATATTTCGAATGTAGCCAGTAGGATTTGC
>CAUYMX010056792.1:0-19183 GCA_963573855.1 Lepilemur septentrionalis | reverse complement strand
CTATCACCGACGCCCCGTGCTGGCCCAAGAGTACCTGGACATAGACCGGATGATCTTCGACAGAGAGCTGCCCCGGGTGGCTGGTCTCCTCCACCACTGTTGCTTCTACAAACGCCAAGGAAGGAACCTGGTGACAATGAACACTGCCCCCCGTGGTCTGCAGTCAGGGGACCGTGCCACCTGGTTTGGCCTCTATTAGAACATCTCCGGGGCTGGGTTTTTCTTGCACCCTGTGGGATTGGAGCTGCTGGTAGACCACAAGGCCTTGGACCCTGCCCACTGGACCATCCAGAAGGTGTTCTATCAAGGCCACTACTATGATAGTCTGGCCCAGCTGGAGATGCAGTTTGAGGCCGGCCTGGTGAATGTGGTATTGATCCCAAACAATGGCACAGGTGGGTCCTGGTCCCTGAAGTCCCAGGTGCCCCCAGGTCCGGCTCCCCCTCTGCAGTTCCATCCCCAGGGACCCCGTTTCAGTGTCCAGGGGCGTCAAGTGGCCTCCTCATTGTGGACTTTCTCCTTTGGCCTTGGAGCTTTCAGTGGCCCAAGGATCTTTGACGTCCGCTTCCAGGGAGAACGGCTAGCTTATGAGATCAGCCTCCAAGAGGCCTTGGCCATCTATGGGGGCAATTTTCCTTCTGCTCTACGAAGCCGGTACACAGATGGTGGCTTTGGCCTGGGCCACTTCTCTACGCCTCTGACCCGTGGGGTGGACTGCCCCTACCTGGCCACCTATGTGGACTGGCACTTCCTTTTGGAGTCCCAAGCCCCTAAGACACTGCATGATGCCTTTTGTGTGTTTGAACAGAACCAGGGCCTTCCCCTGCGGAGACACCACTCAGATGTACACTCCCGCTATTTTGGGGGCCTCGCAGAGACGGTGCTGGTCGTCAGATCTGTGTCTACTATGCTCAACTATGACTATGTGTGGGATATGGTCTTCCACCCCAATGGGGCCATAGAAATCAGATTCCATGCCACAGGCTACATCAGTTCAACATTCCTCTTTGGTGCTGCCCGGAGGTACGGGAACCAAGTTGGGGAGCACACGCTGGGCACGGTCCACACGCACAGTGCACACTTCAAGGTGGATCTGGATGTGGCAGGTAAGACATCCCGGCTGGGGCAAGGGTGCCAGAGAAGAGGGCTGCAGTTTGCATGCCTAGCTTTAAAAGCGTTCATTGAAACTTAAAAAATGTAAAAGTGTATGAAGTAAAAGTAAAAGTCATCCTCTTCAGTATTTCTCATCCTTAGCAGGTTGGTTATTCTCCCATAGTTAAAAAAATTCTTTCGTACTTTTAAAAATTGCCTCTGTTATGATGGAATTTGTTATATTGTGCACTATGTACAAATAGATATACCAATATAAGTATTTAGATTTCTATTACCAAAATGGGATCATAATGTAAGTATACTTTGCTGTTTCTGTTTTTTCATGTAACAACATCATTCAAGCAGGCAACAAATATTTATGAATGCATACTTGTGCCAAGCACTGTACTATACAATTTAACAAGAGAAAAAATATTGTTGCTCTCAGGCAGCTTACGTTCTAACGGAGGAGCGTAGGTCCTGGAAAGATGTGTATGATAGAAACATTTTTAGGCTTGACCTCTTTGCACATCAGATCCTAACCCTAACCCCCCTGCTAACCCCGCTGATATAACAGTGCCTTTCTCATAGGCTTGTTGTGAGGATTAATGATGACTACTTTCACAAACTTTGTGTTTTGAAATAATTTTAGACATACAGAAAAGTTGCCAACCTTGTTTGAAAGTTTCCCTATACCCCTCACCGAGCTTCCCCCAACCTTAATATCTTACAAAACCATAGGCCATGATCAAAATCAGGAAATTAACATTATTACAACAATATTAACTCATCTCCAGACATTATTTGAATTTCGTTAGTTCTTCCAGTAATGTTCTTTCTCTGTTCCAGGATCTAATCCAGATCCCCACATTGCAATTAGATGTATCTCCTTAGTCTCCTTCAATCTGTGACAGTTTCTTAGGTTTTCCTCGCCTTTCATGACCTTGACACTTTGGTCACTGGTCAATTATTTTATAGAATATCTCTCAATCTGGGTTTCTCTGGTATTTTGTGTTATGATTAGATTGAGATCTTGCATTTTTTTTTTGCAAGAAAACCATAGAAATGATTTATGTCCTTCTCGGTGCATCACATCAAAGCACATGTGATGTCAACATGTTTTACCATAGTGATGTCGACCTCTTGCACTTGGTTAAGGTGGTGCCTTCCAGCTTTCTCCACCATAAAGGTTACTATTTTCCATTTGCAATTAATAAATATCTTGGGGAAAATACTTTGATGCTATGCAAATATCTTGTTTCTTCTTTTCTGAAACTTTTGACCACTAATTTTAGCATCTGTTGGTGGATTTTACCTGCAACAAATACTACTGTGGTGTTTCCCTACTGGTCATCTAAATTTTTTTCCTTTTTTTTTTTTTTTTTTTGATTTTTAAAAAAGTTCAGAGATAAAAATTACATATATTTATCATGTACAACATGTTGTTTTGGAAATACGTATACATTGTGGAATGGCCAGGTTGAGCTAATTAACATATATGCATTACCTCATTTACTTATTTTTTTGTGGTGAGAACACTTAATATCTACTCTTAGCAATTTTCAAGAGTACCATTCATGGTTATTAACTATAGTCACCATGTTGTACAATAGATCTCTTGAACCTATTCCTCCTCTCTAACTGAAATTTTGTATCCTTTGACCAACATCTCCCCAACCCCAGCCTCCCCAAACCCCTGGTAGCCGCCATTCCACTCCCTGCTTCTATGAGTTCAACATTCTTTTAGATTCCACACGGGTGTGAGATTCTGTGGTATTGTCTTTCTGTGCCTGACTTATTTTACTTAACACAATGCCATCCAGGCTCATACATGTTGTTGCAAATGAGATTCCCTTCTTTCTTAAGCCGGAATAGTATTTCATTATGTATATATACCACATTTTCCTTATCCATTAATGTTTTTTCCTAATTCCTTATAATTTATTAATTGGAATTTTCCATATGGAAAAGTTGTCCCTCCTTTTTCATCTATTTATGTATTCAATTATTTATTCATAATTTTATGGACTCAGGGTTATTTATTATATTCTAAGGGTTATAACCCAGTACTATCATTTATTTTGTTCCTTACATTTTTCCAGCGTTGGCCATTGGGAAGTCCTTTGGGTTGATTCCTATGTCCTTCTGTCATGCCTCCACCCAACCTTTCTTGAGCACTTCTTTACTTTCTGCCACCACAAGATGTTCCAATTTCATCTGATACTTTCTCTGCTCCAGCCTTGGAATCAACCACTTCTCTGAGGAGTTCTGGGTCCTTTTATGGGAGTATGGTATTTAGAAACCAAGATCTGGGTACCAGCTGTGCTCATTATTACTGGATGCCATTGTTTTTAGGCCCTCTTAGAGGACTTGGCTATAAAACTTAAGCATATATTCTAACCAGTACACACACACACATTTCTCTTTATCTCTGTATCTAAATGATGACAACTTTTAAAGCACTTCAAGCAGTACTTGACACCTAGTAAGCCCTTTAGAAATATTAGCTATTCTTGTTACTGGCCCCTACATGAGCCCAACTGTGTGAATGGCACAGAAAGAGCTCTTAGTCTGTAATTGTCACCTAAGGGTAGAAACCCTGGGGTGTGGATTAGGGGCAGTGAATCCACAAAAGGAAACTAAGGGTTTGCTGAATCAGTCTCCGTTCTCTTCTGGGCCTTGGAAGATATGGAGGGAGCTGCCAACAGCTTATTTGGTCTCAGATCATTTCAGTTGACTCCTAACATGGAACCTAGTTAGACTCTAATAAAATTATAAATTCAGGGAACAGACTGTGCCTTTGGCCCTACTCCACCTCCCTGCCAAGTTTCAAACTCCAAGCCCCAGCAACATTGGGCCCCACATTGGTTTTTCTTCTCTTTGGTCCCCATTTCTGCTGTCTATAGGCTGTGGGGTCATTCTGTGCTGGCTTCCTCTGTGCTGATGTGTGGGCAGCATAAAGTTAGACTAAGACCAGCGTCCCCAGCACTGCCATGATACTAACTGTGTGCCCTTGTTGAACAACCAAGGCACATTATTTAAATTTTCTAAGCCTCAGTTGTCCCATCTGTAAAATGGGGATAATTATAGTTCCTCCTTCATAAGGTTGTCATAAAAGTAAAAGCATCAATACAAATAAAGCATTCAGAATGCTGCCTGGGCAAACTTCGGGTTTAGTGTGGGCCTTATTTCATGATAAGGCAGTTCTGGTGATGCCAAGAGGCTTTAGTTGAGGAAGGAAGACCCCTCTTTGGGGCAGAAGGAATGCCACATTGTGCATGGCTCACTAGGCTGTTCCAACCTCAGGTAAACATCCTCTATAACAGTCCCTTCGAGGGAGAAGGCTGGTAGAAGCCCAGTCACAAGGCATCTGGGATTATTACCTGAGATGACATTAGGGAGAAAGACCTACTCCAGATCTCTGGATTGAGGATAACTTGAGGAGACAGAAGTAGGGACACACTCAGTTCTCAGCTGCTCTTTGGCCCCCACTTGGAGGCCAGATGGGGGCAGAGTCCAGAGAACCAGGGTAGCTACATGACAGGCCCTTTCCCCCCCTGAGCAGGACTGGAGAACTGGGTCTGGGCGGAGGACATGGCCTTTGTTCCCACGGCTGTGCCCTGGAGCCCTGAGCACCAGATACAGAGGCTGCAGGTGACCCGGAAGCTGCTGCAGACAGAGGACCAGGCCGCCTTCCCCATGGGAGGGGCCACCCCTCGCTACCTGTACCTGGCCAGCAACCACAGCAACAAGTGGGGTCACCCGCGGGGCTACCGCATCCAGATGATCAGCTTTGCTGGGGAGCCGCTGCCCCAGAACAGCTCCGTGGAGAGAGCCCTCAGCTGGGGGAGGTGAGTGACCGCCAGAGAGGGGCTGGCGGAGATTGGCTGTACGAAGGGCCCGACATTGCTCTACCTCCTATGGATGCATGTGCAAACAAACATACACACATATTCCTGTGGCCACAATCCTTAGCCACATGAAGCATTGAAGCAAATGTAGCAAATGGTAGAAACTAGGCTTGGGGTATAAGGGTGTTCACTGTACCATTCTTACAACTTTTTTGTGTGCTTAAAACACTAAAGGTTTTTGTTTTTTCCTCCAACCACCTTAAAGGTTGGAGAGAAAAACAAAGAGTGAGCCAGGCACTATAGCTCATGCCTATAATCCTAGCATTCTGAGAGGCTGAGACAGGATGGCTGGAGCCCAGGAGTTTGAGGTTGCGGTGGACTATGACGGCGCCACTGCACTCTAGCCCGGGAGACAGAGGAAGACTCTGTCTCAAAAAACAACAACAAAAAACAAAACAAAAACAAAAACAAAAAAGAGTGAGAGAGAAACACAGATCTAAGAGAGTTCCCTAGAATCCAGGCATTTGAGGTACTAAACCTGATCGAGGATGGGAATCAGACCTTGCCCATATGTAGGGATCGCAGGCCCGTTCTCAACCGCAGGCTCTGATCTGGTGGACAGTGAGCAACATTTCTACCTGAAATCTGAACAATAGGCATCCGGTGTTTAAGGTATAGGATACTGGACAGATGGGGAGCCTCCGCAGGGCGCAGAGAGAACTGGGCAGAGAATGGTAAAGAGACTCCACACTCCAAGACCTTTGTGCTCCCTCCCCTCTGCGTCCCTCCTCGGTGCAGCTACAGACCAGGGGACAGTGGATGGCCCTTTGGGTCTAACCAAAATCTCCTGTAGGTATCAGCTGGCTGTGACCCAGCGGAAAGAGGAAGAGCCCAGTAGCACCAGCATCTACAATCTGAATGACCCTTGGACACCCACTGTGGACTTCACTGACTTCATCAACAATGAGACTGTTGCAGGGCAGGTCAGTCTAAAGGCTGGGAGGGAGTGGGTGGGGATGGGGGCGGAGGCTGGGGACCAAAAATGAGCCGCTTCACTCTCTCCCAAGCTGGATTCCTCAGGGGCCTTTAGAACCCACTAAGAAAGTAAACTTTATGCTTTCACATTTTTTCTGAGACATTACGAAAGTCTAGGCTGATGAGCTGGATCGCTACCTACAAAGCCACCATGGGAGGCAGGGCATGTCCTCAGCAAAGCCAGACCTCATAATCCTCCTTCTTCTCCCCTGCCAGGACTTGGTGGCCTGGGTGACAGCTGGATTCCTGCACATCCCCCACTCAGAGGACATTCCCAACACTGTGACTGTGGGCAATGGAGTCGGCTTCTTCCTCCGACCCTACAACTTCTTTGACGAGGACCCCTCCTTCTACTCCCCTGACTCCATCTACTTCCGGGGGGACCAGGATGCTGGGGCCTGTGAGGTCAACTCCCTGGCTTGCCTGCCCCAAGCTGCTGCCTGTGCCCCTGACCTCCCTGCCTTCTCCCATGGGGGCTTTTATGACAGCTAGGTGGTTCCTGGGATGGGGAATCTGGCCAAGGGCTCCAGGGCAGGCTGAGGGAGTGGGAGCAGCTGGGCACTGGGTGCGCAGCCTGGTTCCCTCTTCTCCTTCCTCCCACCCCTGATGTCTGTCCATTCCCCTGTCTCCCGAGGTCCCCTCTCCTCCATTGCCCTCCCTTGCATTCCCCTTGGAGCCAGGAGCATCCTGAGCCTGTGATGCCTGACACTGGGGCACTCAGCTTCCTGGCTCCCAGCTGTGCTAGGTCCCAGTCCCAGAGAGGGGAGGACAGTCCAGCCAGGAGCCTGGGGGGATGGCCAGGCTTTTCCCCAGATGACTCCTATTTTTAGACTGCTATTGTTAGAAAAAATTTTCCTAACAATTTTTTTAAAAGAAAGAGACATAATTTACATACCATAAAATGTACCTTTTAAAGTGCGCACTCTGATGGTTTTAGTATATTCACAAAATTGTGCAACCATTGCCACTAATTCCAGAACATTTTTATCACCCAGAAAGAAACACTGTACCTGTTAGCAGTCACTCCCCGTTTCCCCGGCAAAGCCTCCCCAGCTCTAGATAACCAGCCCTCTACTTTCTGTCACAATGGACTTGCCTATATTCTGGACATTTCATGTAAATAGATTCATACAGTACATGATCTTTTGTGAGCAACTTCCTTCACTTAGCAGAATGTTTTTGAAGTACATCCATGCTGTCATGTATATTATTAATACTTTACTCCTTGGTGGCTAAATAATATCTCATTGGATGGATACATCACATTTCGCTTATCCATTCATCAGCCGACAGACATTTGAGTTGTTTCCAGTTTTTGGTTATTATAGATAATGCTGCTAGTTTTCTCGTAAATATATGTTTTCCCTTCTCTTGGGTATATGCGTAGGAGTGAATTGCTGGGTTATGTGGTAATCCTCCATTTAACCTTTTCGGGAACTGCCGATTGTTTCCCAAAGCAACTGTACTTCTTTCTTTTCTTTTTTTATTGCTAAAACATACATACCTGTAATCTTAGCACTCTGGAAGGCTGAGGCCGGAGGATCACTTGAGCCCAGGGATTTGAGGTTGCTGTGAGCTAGGCTGACGCCACGGCACTCTAGCCCAGGCAACAGAGTGAGACTGTCTCAAAAAAATAAATAACATACAATTTGCCATTTTAGCCATTTTTAAGTGGCAATTCAGTGGCCTTAAGTACATTCAGAAGCTCTCACGGGCCTCCCAGCTCTCCTCTGCCCCGGGGCCTGTACAGACCAGACTGTTCTCCCAAGCCCCCAGGCAGGGTCCCTAGAGGACCCCACGTGTGAGTCTCAGGTCTTGGGCAGATGCTTCTCTGTTCCCTGTCATCCTGGCACCGTCCTCCTCCGCCCAGTCTTCCTGCTACATCAGCATCTCCTCCCTGCTATTTCCCTCTGAGGTCCTGGGGGACGTCCCTGCTGCCTCAGATCTTATGGTCCCCTCCCCCCACCCCTTGATTCTGGTGTTCTCCCCTGTCCCGGGGGCTGGGGAAGCCTGGGACCTGCAGGGGCTGTGAAAGAAGGGCGACGTTCGGTTATCTCCTGTGGGAGACATGTCTCTGGACAGCATCCTTCAGCTTGTCTCTCTGCCTCTCACTGTCTGAGCAAAAACCTTCCTCCTGTCATCTTAGCATCTGTCTATGCTGCCAAATAATCCTCTTCCAAGTTCCTGCTGTTTACACAGGCCATGTGGAGGGCGTCTTTGTGAGGGTGCAGGGTGGTCAGGTGACAGCAACAGCTTGGGGTCTGTGGGTAGAATGATGAAGGTCATCTGTTCCCAGGGCCATGGTGACAGTGGCCTCTATTCCTCTGCAGCAGCCAGTGTAGATGGCCAGAATGTCACTGAGGTCAGGAACCAAAAAGCCTCAGGAGTTCAGGCAAGCAGGACAGGAGCTGCCCAATCAGGCGTGGGGACCGGCCTGACCCGGTCAGGGCAATAACCTCCAGGCTGCCCCTCCTGGGCTGTGGACTTTGGCTAGGCATAAATAAGAACTGGATATTTGCCAGGAAGGGCTTCAAGGCGGAGTAAGTGAGGAGGAGGTGGGGCTTCAACACTGGGTCTGCTCAGGTGCATGAGGGCCAGAGAGACTCACGCGGTCTGTGGTCCCCGTCTCTGCTTCTGTAGCTTGCCTGCTTCTACTGGTGTCTTTTCTGGGGACCATGAGATCAAGACAAGAGGGGGGGTCCCTTCCCCAGCAGGAAGCGCAGGCTGCCCACCCAGCCCGAGGGGAGGTCACTGGCTGGGCAGGATCCGGCAGGAGGGGAGTTCAGGGCACAGATTTGGGTCCAACTCAGCTTGTGACCTAAAGAAACATCACAAACTCAGAGCTCAGGCCACATGGAATCCGGTGGTTCCCTTGAGAACTGCCTGGACCCCCAGGTCAACCATGTGGGCTGGAAAGGAACTAAGTCCTGGCAAAGGGAACTTCATCCACAGACTGAAAGCCGTGGGAACCACATTTTGGATTCGTGGGGAAGGCAGAGCCAGTGATTGTTGCTGTTTCTTCTTTCATTGTCTCGGCTCGATAAGTTAGCTTCTCTTCACCCTCTCAGCCCAGATAAATATCTTGTCTCGACTTTCTTGTATTTTCTTGTTTGAAGAAATTTGGACCCTGACGGTGGAAATGCTCTGTTTTGCCCCCAAAACAAATGGTGTGGGCAGCCGGGGCCGCTTATCCAGATGCAGAGGATGGGGGGAGGTGGCCCCAGGCTGAGGTCGTCGGGGGCCAGGCTGCTGTGGCTCACCTGCTGACCGAGGGGTATGCAATGGGGCTCCCCACCAGGGTCAGAGAGTATGGCCCAAGCAGCCCCAAGGCGTGTCTGTACTCCAAACTGTCAGGCAAGGCCCCTGAGGTGGCCTGTTGGAAAGCTCTGTTGGAACGTGTCCTTCTAGCTTGAGGAAAGAAGCAACTGAACCCTGAGGAATGCAGCCCAGAGACGTCAAAAGGGTCAGAGTCACAAAGTTCTGGGGCGAATCTAGTGAGTTCCCTGGGGTACCTTGGGTTCATGTCCACCCTGCCGGTGGTCTGGCCCAGGCTGCTGGCGAGCCTGCCCCATCCCCACTCTGACACAGGGGACCACATCTGCTCCGCTCAGGCTCTGCAGCGGGGCCCGTAGCTTCTGTGACATTCCTCCTCTCCACGCCTGGGTCCTGTGACCAAAACAATTTCATTCAGCTGCCCGAGAGACTCACAAGTCCTTTATTCATTCAGCAAGTGTTTTCCAGCCCCTGCCGTGTGTTGGGCCCCTATTAATTCTATGGTAATAATCATTGCACTAAATAAAATCGCCTTCTAGTCACGTCACAGTGAAGTAAGGGACACTCAGAGGAAGAGGCTGTCGCTGACCCCATGAAGCTCCCACTGCTAGTGCCAAGAGGCCAGCAATGAGTCTTTGCATTTCAAAAAACAGTCTATTCAAGAAACAAAGATGGGTGGAGGTCAGAGTGGGGTCAAAATACGAGAAGGGAGTAGGGGTGGAGAGGGGGTGGTGTAAGGGACAAGGTGGGGATGGCAGGAGACGGGGTTGGGCTGGGGACAAGCATGATAGCGAAGAGGACTAGGTAGCCCTCTGGCCTCTCCAGGCTACAAGTCTGCACTTCCTACCTCACCCCATCTATCGTGAAGCAGAGAAGTCTTCATTCATTCATTCATCAAACATTTCTTGGACTCTTCCTGGATGCCGGACTTGCACTGGTGTACAAAAATGAGTATCCTGGGCCAGGCGTGGTGGCTCACGCCTGTAATCCTAGCACTCTGGGAGGCCAAGGCGGGTGGATCCCTCAAGGTCAGGAGTTCAAAACCAGCCTGAGCAAGAGCGAGACCCCGTCTCTACTAAAAATAGAAACAAATTAATAGGCCAACTAAAAATATATATAGAAAAAAATTAGCTGGGCATGGTGGCACATGCCTGTAGTCCCAACTACTCGGGAGGCTGAGGCAGAAGGATTGCTTGAGCCCAGGAGTTTGAGGTTGCTGTGAGCTAGGCTGACGCCACGGCACTCACTCTAGCCTAGGCAACAGAGTGAGACTCTGTCTCAAAAAAAAAAAAAAAAAAAAAATGAGTATCCACCGATCTTTGCCTTCAAAGAGCTCAGAGTCTCTGGGCTGAGGGAGGTCTTTTTATAAACAATTAAAAACACTGGACTCTGGGAGGCTGAAGTCGGAAGATCGCTCAAGGTCAGGAGTTCGAGACCAGCCTGAGCAAGAGCGAGACCCCCGTCTCTACTAAAAAAAAAAGAAAGAAATTAGCCAGACAACTAAAAATATATTAAAAAAATTAGCTGGGCATGGTGGTGCACACCTGTAGTCCCAGCTACTCGGGGCTGAGGCAGGAGGATCTCTTGAGCCCAGGAGTTTGAGGTTGCTGTGAGCTAGGCTGATGCCACAGCACTCTAGCCCAGGCAACAGAGCGAGACTCAGTCTCAAAAAAAAAAAAAAAAAAAGACCACCTCTCCGATGGCTCTTGGAAGTGGGAACCAGCCCAGGCTCTCCCCCTGTCCCTCAGACTGTCTGGCACCCCCTGCCCTGTAGCTGCCACAGAGACCTCACTGGATGAAGGGAAATAGACTGTAGTGTTCTCTCAGGGGCTCAGGTCTCAGACATCCTCCTGCTGCATGTCTCTCATGCTCCTTAACTCTCCGTCTATGGGTCAGAAGGCGATATGGACCCTCAAGGAACATGATGTCTCCATTTCCTCCACAGAGAAGGAGAAGCCAGTACCGTAGAGATGACTCTGGGCCCCGTGATTCCCACCCTTGCATCATTTAATCTTCACAACACTCTTAAGAGGCAGATGTTATCATTCCCATTTTACAGGTGAGGAAACTAAGATTCAGAGAGATTAGGAAACTTGCCCAAAGTCACCTGGGTGGTAAAAGGTGGGGCTGGGATTGAACCCAGATCTTCGTGGAATTATTCCTCACTGCCTTCCCCCAGGCTGCGGCTCTTCTTCACTGCCTGGCAGGCCTGTGTGAAGACTTAAACAAGGTAATGCCTGAGAGGCACTTGGCCCCTGATCCATGTTGAGTGATCCTCTAAGAGCAAAATCAACACTGAGAGGACGAGGGCAGAAGTAGGCACAGGTGCTTTTCACAAAGGCGCTCAACCTTGACTGCACATTGCAATCACCTGGAGAGCTCGTAAAACCCAACATTCCCAGACTCTTGGCCCAATAAAATCCGAGCCTCTGCAGGTGAGGCTCACACATCAGCGGCTTTTGAACTTCCCCAGGTGGTTCTAATATGTGGCCAAGGTTGAGAGAATCCTGGAGATGGGAGTTCCATTCCAAGCCTGCCAGAGGAGACTGAGTAAGAAGCTACTTATAAAGATGTGTCCGTCAGAAGGGCAGAAAGGGGGCATCTCAGAGCCTGCCCTGGCAGTGGCAGTCAGCTATGCCTGGTGCAGAGGACCTGGCACAGGGCCAGGACGTGTCCCGTCCTGGAGGCACTTTAGCCACGCAGATGGGGGCCCCTATGGAAGCCATCTCGTGACCAATGGCTGGCTCTGATTCCCAGCGTGACAGGCCAGCTTCCCACCACATCATGATCATGGGAAGAAAATGGGCATTTCACTCACAGCTCTTTCAGTAAAGAAATTGTCATTGTGATAGTAATTTGGCTTTTGCTTTGACAGCAAATCAATAGATTGGCCTTCAGGTGTTACTTTGGTAAATCTAGATCTTCCCTGAATGACAATTCCCCTTGTGAGCCGATGAATCTGGTTTCTGACTCAGGCTCCTCCACTGGACTGTGGGGAATTCGCCAAGAAACCATCTCGAGGTGTCCTGGGAGACATGAGCCGACCTTGCCTGATGCACACCATCCTAGCCACAGAACCAGAGCAGACACCCTCTCTATAGGCCAATTTCCCCCTTCCTTCCCTCCCTTCCTATAGTTTTTCCTTAGCCATCTTCCCCCTTTTAAATCTTCAGAGCTTTCTGCTCTCTGCAGGGTATATTGGGTCATTCACAAACCTGGGTTCAGTCCTCTGCTCCCCACCCCCATCCTGATGCCCACACTCAGATACCCCAGACCATGACCACATGCCCTTCTCCAAGGAGGCCATTCCCATCCTCTCTAGCCCCAGCCTGTGCCCCCTTTCTCTCTTTTTTTTTTCTTTTTTTGAGAGTTTCGTTCTGTTGGCTGGGCCAGAGTACCATGGCGTCCTCACAACTCACAGCGACCTCAAACTCGTGGGCTCAAGCAATCCTCCTGCCTCAGCCTCCTGAGTAGCTGGGACTACAGGCATGTGCCACCCCTCCTGGCTAATTTTTCTATTTTTGTAGAGATAGGTCTTGCTCTTCCTCAGGCTGGTCTTGAACTCCTGACCTCAAGCAATTCTCCTCCCTCAGCCTTCCAGAGTGCTAGGATTATAGGTGTGAGCCACGGCGCCTGGCCCCTCCCTTCCCCTTCCCCTTTCCCCTTCCTCCCTTCTTCATCTGGTAACACCTTGTTTGTTCTCTAAAACCCAATTCAATATGGCTCCGTCTGCCTTTCTCTGAGCAAATGTCCTTGTTTTGTTCTCCCTGCTCCCCTGGTACTTTGGACAGAACTCTGCAAGGTTCACACGCTGCACTGTAGGTCATCGTCCACGTGTGTCCTCCTCTCACTCCCACATCAAACCTAGCCTTGGCGGCCTGGGGCCCGGCGTGGTGTCATGCTCATTTATGGGTCCTTAAATACATCTTTGTTGAAATTTGAATAAACAGTAACAGCTGTTAAATCTGAGTCTTTTTTTTTTTTTTTTTTGTATTTTTAAAAACCATGTCACATTCATTTTATCATTTGGCTACCTCAAAAGGGAAGATCTAAGGGAATCCAAAGATCTGAGTGAAAAATCACCCTGGCTGCCCAGGTCAAGCCAGGACACAGGACAATAGTGACACACTGAGCCCAGGCATTTCCTTTCCAGATGAGAGCTGCACCACCTGAACCAACAAGTCAGCAAAGGTTGCAGGAAGGAGACGGGCCGAAGGGTTTCTGGGTTGGTGGATGCTGGCAGGGCTGTAAATCAGTTCCCCACACTGGAATGTCCCTGAAACAGCCCAGGAGGGGCCCGGAGCCTGGAGGTAGACCCAAGAGGGCATGATGTGGGAGGCCTAGAAGCACAGGCTAAGCCAGGAACCGTGGCTCACACCTGTAATCCTAGCCACTCTGGAGGCTGAGATGGGAGGATTACATTGAGGTCCCAGGAGTAGGGGTTTGTGTGATGAGCTATGATCATGCCACTGCTCTCCAGCCTGGGTGACAGAGTAAGACTTCCGTTTCTTAAAAAAAAAGCATAGGTTAGAAAATTGGACCACAAATAATATAGAATTTGGCATGTAGGTAGGGAGGGCATGTTTTGGAGGCAGTAGATAATAAAGTAATATTTTCCTCATTCTGGGTAAATAGAGGCAATGTGGTATATTTGATTTGAAGTGTGGCTTCTGCAGCTAGATTGCTGGGGTTTGGATCCAGCACATGTGACCTTGGCCAAGTTAGTTAACTTCTCTGCACCTCACCTTCTTCACTTGTAAAATGGGGACAGTAATAAAATCTACTTTAGGATTTTTATGAGGATTAAATGAGTAAATCCATGTAGTTTGCCAAAACTGGTCGCTGGCATATAGTAAATGTTCAACAAATGTGAGTGATTAATATTTTGTTACCAGCGTCTACTGAGTATTTGAGTTACTGTGTAAGCAAACCACCCTAGAACTCCGTGGTCTAAAACAACAAAGCAATTTACCTTGCTCACCATTCTGTAGGCTAGCAACGTGAGCTGGGCTTGGTTGGGCAGTTCCTTTGCTGGATTCTCCAGGGATCACTCAGGTGGCCGCAGTTACTGGCAGGTGGACTGGGGCTATGTCTCCAGTGAGCTGCCTGGACTTCTCCCCTTTGTGGTCCAGGGTTCCAACAAGAGCCCAGAGAGGAGAAACCCTGGCAAGTGAATGCTTTTCAAGCCTTTACTTGCATCATGTTTGCTCACGTCCCGTTAGCCAAGGCAAGTCACAGATCAAGCCTAGAACCAAAGGATGGACACACAAACTTTCTATCTCCATGGGAAGAGAGGCAAAGTCACAATGCAAAGGAGCATGCATCAGGAATGTGAGCATTATCACAGCCGTGTAAATGGTCTGCGATACTGAACACCAGATATGTAAGCAGAGCTCTGTTCTGGAAACCGGAAGGGTTGCTTTCCTGGTCCTCAGGGCTCAGGATATCAGGAGAAGGGCTAAGACAACATGCAAAACAACTGTACTGCAAGGTCAGAACTTAAGATTAAGTGCCCTACGATAGGAACAGTTAAGTGCTAAGGGAGTTCAGATCACAGAGATCCTTTATAGCTGATTGGGGGGGGGGATGTCAGTGGGTTGAGAAGCCTTTGTTAGCTTGACCTTGAAGTGTGATTAGAATCTGGACATATGGAGATGGGGGAAATGATATTCCAGGCGGAAGGAAGAGCAAAGTTAGGAAAACCAAGGCATATCTGGAAAATCCAAACCCCTCTAGTTTATCTGGAATGTGGAGGCCACAGAGGGGGCTACGGGGCATAAGACTGGAAAGATAAGCTGGGGTCCAGCTGTGGGTGAGCTTGCATTTGAACTTCATTCTGCAGGCAGGCAATGGGGAGCCACTGAATATTTTTCAGGTGACAAGTGAAATGAACTGCATTGTAAGAAGACTCCTTTGCTGGTAGTCTATAGGATGGCTCGGGTGGGGAACAAGAAGGAAAGAGGTTGTCTGGGTTGGTGTAGGAAGAGGGGTTGGCCAGGACAGTAAGCGTGGGAAATATCTGGACAGACCTGAAAAGTAACTGCAAATGGGGCATGAAAACGTGTCAAAGGTGACTCAGAGTTTGCCAGGCTCAGTGCCTGGAAGATGGCAGAGGGGAGGAGATTCATTTACAAAGTACGGGCGTCCGAGCAAGAACAGGTCTGAAAGGAACCTGTGGGTGCAGGGACTGTGTGGGACATGCAGGTGGTGTCAGACAGGGCAGGATCCAACATCACATCATGCTGACCATGGAAGGAGGAGGAAGAGAAAGGAGAGTCGAGCTTGCTGGGGTAACATGGAACACAGTGTTTCAAGGCGGTTAACTGTGAAAAGTGTCAGATGTGGCCAAATGATTAAGAAGGAAGAGTAAAGGCCAGTCAGCAGATTTGACAGCAAGAAGGTCACTGGTGACTTCCCAGGGGAGCAGAGGAGGCTGAAGTCCCACACACTCTGAGGGGGCAGCAACAGGCAACTTGCTCTCTGGAATTCAAGGTTAGAAAGATCCCCTGGACTTACATGACCCCAGCGCTGGCCTCTCTTTCCACTTCAGACCTACCAGCTTGAAGGAAATCTTACAAATAGAACCAAGGCTGCCATTCCTTTCCACCCTAAAGGAGGGAGGCATGCTGGACACTCCCTGCCCCTGTCCCTCTCTCTCCCTTCTGCTGGCTGGAGGTCAGGACTGTCCAGGCAGACAGGCGTTGGCGGGACAGGTGGCTGTTTACTTCCTAGTGGAGCCCTGCTGTTTTCATAGCCCAGAATAGTTCCACAACCCCCTCCCCCTCCCCCAAGCCTGGGGACGAGGAACCTCACTGTTAGTTTGAGGGACAATTCTGGGCCTCACCTCTTCCCCTCTGTGCATCAGGGTCCTCATTTGGGAACTCTCAGAGGGGGTAAGCTGTGGGTTCAAAGGGTTCAAGACTACTAATTTCCTAATTATCTCCCCCTGCTGGGCTCCGGAAGAGGGCAGGACTAATAACTGAGTGTGCCACACAGGCATTTTGGTTGGGATGAAATTTCCCTGGCTCTTAAACAGTTGATTAAAGGATTACATGGGCAGAGCTGGGAAAGGAAAAAAAAAAAAAAAAGGGGTGGGAGGGCTGACTCCGGTCTGCATTGAGGCAGGCTCTGCCTGGGGAGCCCACTTCCAGCAGAGAATTATGGGGGCTTCTTTAATTCATGGGGCCCCTCAGATTTGGCCTGAGCTCTGTCTGCCCCGGTGTTTACAAGGAGTCCAGGGGTAGGAGGAACACTCACTTCACTGGACACTCATAGAAAACCTGAATTTTTTTTTTAACCATGTAAATGTATCACTTTTGAAAATATATTTTAAAATATGACCACATTTCTCTTTTCCTTCTGGTAGAAATTCATCCTTTATTTCTGTTAAACAATTAAAAACCAGGCACCGTTTCTCTGGGGCTATTTTCAAAGGCCCTCCACCATCTCAGGCAATGTTGGAGGCTAAAGGAGGACGAGGGTCACCGAATCTCATTTTACAGTTGACAAAAGTACAACCCAGAGACTCCAGTGACTTGCCCCGGGTTATAGAGCTCTTTAAGCTTATTTTATTTTACTTGTAAAATCCTGGTGATGGCCGTGGGGGAGGGGCAGTCTCCTGGGCTGCCGGCTTGGGGACTTGAGAGTTTCTGAAAGTCTGCCAAGGAGAAGGAAGGTGTACCTTCCGCCCCACACCAGGCCCAGCTATGGCTGAGTGACTGATGGCTTGGTTTCCCTTCCCTCCTTCTTCAGGTGATCTTTATTCTTCTTTGGAATAAAGAAGAATTCCAAGAAGGAATGGAATTCTTGGAGTTGAAGCAAGGAGGAGTGTGGGCTGGAGACTCAGCTCAAGCTACGCTTCCCTTCTCTCCTCAAATAGCCCTTATCTGCCTCTGGGGTATAGACCAGGATAAAAGGGAAAATGACCCTTTTTTAGATAGTCCCGGCCACACATTTGGAGGCTTTCTTCGCGGGCCTCTGCCTCTGCAGTGCACCATCAACAAAGTTTAACTCCTGGCCGGGACGATCAGCTTTGACAGCAAGAATGTTTCCTAGCGTGCTTGGCACCGCAAAGGGTGGATTAAGAATGGGAGAGGAGTCCGCCACCTGTGTGAGGGAACCGGTTGGCTGCAGAAACAGGCTACTTCCTGGCAGGAACAGCAGCTTCTTTTGGGGAAGGGAGCTAAGGAAGAGGTAGAGTACATACAGTCTGTGATTCACATAAAGTGCTGGTGATTTGCTTGATTTTTTGCTGTTAATACAAGGCGGACCCTGGGGTGGCAGGAGGAAGGTAGTGAGCTTAACTGTTTACAACACAGCAAATGTTTTCGGGGACTTTTCTGTGGACAAAATGTCCAGCCCATCCCGAGGCACGCTCCACGCTCCCCCGACCTGGTCAACGGATGCACAGTTCAAAGTCCTGAAGCTGAACTTTCTCACCGAGCCAGAGATAAGTCAGCCATTTTCACTGGCTGTCAATGATTAACCCACCTCTCCCTCCACCTGGTGTCCCCAACATGTTTTTCTAAAACATGAATTGGGTCACTTGCTGAGAAGGTGACAGCAGTTAATCCGGCCAGTTTGCCCTGTTCCTCACTAAACACCTCCCCGACTGGTCACTTGGAAAGAGGGGGAAAAACCACACAAAAGAAGTAATTTTAAAAAATAAAACTGTTCATCTTATAGTTTGGGCCATAAGACTTCAGAGGAATCTACCCTGCTGCTCAGACGTAGCTGTGGATTGAAGCTAGGTTTTGTGCCCTGTTGCAATGTGGACAAGACCCAGCCTAGATATAATAACCGAGTGAAGGACCGACCAGGAGCTCCTCTCCCTGCAGAGCCCAGGGGCCCAGCCAGAATAGAGGATTCAGCGTCAGGTAAAATCCAACTTTCTTTTTAGTAATAAATGCAATTTTTGATGAGGTGTGTGGTAAGTTGTGGCTCCTTTCCCTCCTTGCTTTCCCATCTGCAAATAAACTCATTTGAGTGAATGAGTCAACCTTGCCCTGGGAGAAGGTGCCAGAACACTGGAACCGGCTGCACTTATTTAATAGCAGACTAGACTGTACTTTCTGACACTTTTTTTTCATGTTCTTCCCAAACCAAGATCCCAAAGCTTGGGTAACATAGTGAGACCCTGTGTCAAAAAAATAAACCAACCAACAAAGTTATTACTTTCTGGCCCTAAGAGACATGGAGCCAATACTGGAAAGAGGACTGATCTCAGGAGAAAATGCCTGAGGAGCACCCTGCTTGTGTACCCAACCAAGAGGAGTCCAGAGAACGTTCCACCCTTACTGGTTCCCAGAATCAGCTGGCCATTTCCCTAGAGGACATGAATAAAACTTGAGTCTTCTCCGCTGAGGACAGAATAATAGGGAACCCACTGATATTTGTACAAATGAGATGTGGTTTCCCTCTGAACATCCCCCCAGTTTACATCGTTGTGTGAATGTCTGGCCTCCCTTGTCCCACTAGACTGGCAGGGGCCTGGAGGACAGCCAGAATTTCACTTTTCATTCCTCAGAGAGCCAGGCGTGGTGCTTTGCTCAGAAAATGTCAGTTGAATTAAACTGGAGAACTTCTTGAAAGGGAAGATGGCCAGAGTTAGGGGGAGATGGTGAGATTGCCTCTCTGGAGACAGTTCTTTAAGGAGTGGATTTTCAGCAAAACCACCAGCCACTCAAGTGCACAATATTCTCCTCGTATATTCATAAGGCCTTCGAGGATCCAGAAGTTTTCAATTCAGTCAGCTTTCTAATAGGCTTGGGTCCTGTCGGGCCTCATCTCTTTTTTTTTTTTTTATTGCAGCATATTATGGGGGTACAAATGTTAAGGTTACGTACATTGCCCTTGCCCCCCTCCCCCCTCCAGTCAGAGCCTCAAGCCTGACCATCCCCCAGACGGTGCACATCGCACTCATTATGTATGTA
>CAUYMX010056791.1:0-10032 GCA_963573855.1 Lepilemur septentrionalis | reverse complement strand
TAAAACTGGAAATCAACTCCAAGCTGAACTCTCAAATCTACACAAAGTCATGGAAATAAAGAACTAGCTGCTGAACAATCCTTGGGTCAAAGATGAAATCAAGAAAGAAATCGAAAGATTTTTCAAATTGAATGACAATTACGACACAAGCATCCAAAGTCTACAGGATACAGCAAAAAGAAGTGGTAAGTGGGAAATCCATAGCCTGAAATGCTTACATCAAAAATACAGAAATGTCACAAATTAAAAACCTAATATCACACCTCAAGGAACTAGAAAAAGAAGAGCAAACCAAATGCAAAGCTGGCAGAGGAAAGTAAATAACAAAGCTCAGAGCCAAACAAAATGGAATGGAAACAAAAAGAAAAAAAGTTGGCGCTTTGAAAAGATAAAATTGATAGACTTAGCTAGATTAAGCAGAAATAGAAGAGAAAGGACCCAAATAAGTTCAATCGGAAATGGAAAAGGAGACATTACAACTGATACCGCAGAAATACAAAAGATAATCCATGAATACTATGAAAACTCTATGCGCACAAAGTAGAAAATCTAGAGGAAATGGATAAATTCCTGGAAAACACACAGTCTCCCATGCCTGAATCAAGAAGAAATAAAAATCCTGAACAAACCAATAATGAGCAATGAGATGGAAGCAGTAATAAAGAATCTACCAACAAATAAAAGCCCTGGATCAGAGGGATTCACAGCCAAATTCTGTCAGACCTACAAGGAAAAACTAGTATCTATCCTACAGAAATTATTGCATAACATCAAGAAGGAGGAAATCTCCTAACTCATTCTATAAGGCCTTGGTATCATCTTAATACCAAAGCCAGGAAAAGACACAACAAGAAAAGAAAGCTACAGGCCAATATCCCTTATGAACACAGGTACAAAAATCTTCACCAAAATGCTAGGAAACTGAATTCAACAGCACATCAAAAAGATAAATCACTGTGATCAAATGAGTTTCATCCCAGGATGCAAGGATGGTTCGACATACACAAATCAATAAACGTGAATTACCACACAACTTGAAGCAAAAACAAAGGCCACATGATCATCTCAATAAAAGCAGAAAAAGCATTTGATAAAATCCAGCTCCTTTTCTTTATAAAAATCCTCAAGAAACTAGGCAGAGAAGTAACCTACCTCAAAATTATAAAAGCCATATATGACAAACCCACAGCCAATATTGTATTGAATGGGGAAGAGTTGAAAGCATCCCCAGTAATACAAGACAAGGGTGTCCACTGCCACTACTTCTATTCAACATAGTCCTGGAAGTCCTTGCCAGAGCAGTCAGGCAAAAGAAAGAAATAAAGCATATCCAAATCAGGAAACAGGAGGTCAAACTATCCCTGTTTGCTGTTTGTAGGTTGACAACACTGAAGACTCAACCAAAAGACTCCTAGAATTGATAAATAAATTCAGCAAAGTCTCAAGTTACAAAATCAGTATGTAAATCAGTAGCACTTCTATATTCTAATAACAGTTGAGCTGAGAGTCAAATCCAGGACTCAATATCATTTACAACAGCTACAAAGCAAATAAAATGCCTATGAATATACTCAACCAAGGAGGTAAAAGATCTGTACAAGGAGAACACAAAACACTGAGGAAAGAAATCACAGATGAAACAAACAAATGGAAAAACATCCCATGGTCCTGGATTGGTAGAATCAACATTGCTAAAGTGGACATACTGCCCAAAGTGATTTATAGATTCAATGCAACCGCCATCAAAATACTAATGTATTTCACAGATGTAGAAAAAAATAACTCTATGCTTCATTTGGAACCAAAAAAAGAGCCTGAATAGCCAAAGCAATCTTAAGCAAAAACAACAGATCTGTAGGCATCATATTATCTGACTTCAAGTTATAGTACAAGGCTGCCTACAACCAACTGATCTTCAACAAAGCAAACAACAACATACACTGGAGAAAGGAAGCACTGTTCCATAAATGGGAAAACTGGATAGCCACATGCAGAAGAATGAAACAGGATCCTTATCTCTTGCCATATACAAAAATTAATTCAAGATGTATAAAATAGTTACATGTAAGGCATGAAACCACAAAAATTTTAGAAGAAAGCATAGGAAAAACTCTTCTAAACATCAGCCTAGACAACAAATTTACAACTAAGACCTCAAAGGCAAACACAGCAATAACAAAAATAATAAATGGGACTTAATTAAATTGAAAACCTTCTCACAGCAAAGGAAATAATCAGCAGAGTTAATAGACAATCTGCAAAATGGGAGAAAATATTTGCAAACTATACATCTGACAAAGGGCTAATATCCAGAATCTACAAAGACCTCAACCAGCAAGGAAAAAAAAAAAACAAAACAAACAGCCCCATTAAAAAGTGTGCAACAGACATGAATGGAAGTTTTTCAAAAGAAGATGGACAACAGCCAATAAACATTTGAAAAAATGCTCACCATCACTAATCATCAGGGAAATGCAAATTAAAACTACAATGAGATACCACCTTACCCCTATCAGAATGGCCATTATTAAAAAGTCAAAACAACAATAGATGCTGGCATGGATGCAGAGAGAAAGGAATGCTTATACACTCTTGGTGGGACTGCAGGTTAGTACAACTTCTATGGAAAACAGTATAGAGATTCCTCAAAGAAATAAATGTAGACTTACCATTTGATCCAGAAATCTACTACTAGGTATCTTCCCAAAAGAAAAGAAGTCATTTTATCAAAAAGACACCTGCACTCTAACGTTTATTGCAGCACAATTCACAATCACAAAGATGTGAAATCAACCTAAGTGCCCATCAAATCATGAGTAGATAGCGAAAATGTGTGTGTGTGTATGTGTGTGTGTATATATACACACATACATATATACATATGTGTATATATATACATACACACACACATACCATGGAGTACTACTCAGCCATAAGAATGATAAAATGTCTTTTGCAGCAACTTGGGTGGAACTGGAGACCATTATCCTAAGTGAAAATCCCAAGAATGGAAAAACAAACACCACACGTACTCTCTAATAATTGAAAGCTAAGTCACGGGCACACATGGGCACAAAGAGATGTAAATGACATTGGAAACCAAGAAGAGGAGAGGGTGGGAGGTGTGAGGGTTAAACATTTAACCTATTTGGGACAATGAACACTATTCTGGTGATGGACACCCCAAAAGCCCTGACTTAATTAAGCATCATACAAGGTATCCATGTAACAAAAACGTTTGTACTCCCCTTTTTGAAATTTAAAAAAAAAAAACTTACAAATTGCTTATTTCAGGAATTGTCCATTTAAATTACAATGCTTATATCGGTTACCTCATTTACGTCATCATGCAGGCATTTTATATCTCACATCATCACAAAGAAAGAAAAATGAGTACAGTACAATAAAACACTTTGAGAGAGACAGACCTCACATTCACATAAATTTTATGACAGTACATTGTTATAATTGTTCGATTTTATCTTTAGTTATTGTTATTTAGTTATCTCTTACTGTACCTAATTTATAAATTAAACTTTATTGTAAATATGCATAAATAGGAAAAAACATAGTGTATAGAGTTGCAAAAAGCCACCGTTTCAGACATCCGATGGGGGTTTTGTAAGGTATCCCCCATGAATAAATGGAACTCTGTAATGCTTTCTCAGTTATCTGGGAACTCCACGATCCGGTAGAGTCGACATCTAAAATTAACCATCGCAGCTTCCATCTCATTGGCCAGGCTGTAGTCACGTGGCCACACCTAGCTGCCCGGGGAACTGGAGCTGCGGTCTTTCAGCCGGGAACATGGATGAGTAGGATGCGGGTGGAATTCTGTCACTAAGGAAGCGGCGGAGGGCAGTTAATAGTCTCTGCCTCCTGTTGACACATGAAAACTCTGAGGAAGAAGCTCACTTCTCTAGATTTACTTTCAAGAAGAATTTGCTCTGACTTTGGTACTTTGTCCACGGGGAATGGATTGGCTAAAAATAATCATATTTACACTCTACGCCCATCATTTCACCATGCGTTTTTTCCTATGGGGCTACCACCTGAGGGCATTTGATGGGTGCCAGTGTCCGTGGCTGAGGGAGGGATTGTTCCCAGCCTTGTTTTCCTGCTCCGGAGAAAGAAGAGTCTGAAAAGGCCAGAAGGACAAACATGTGGGTTTGGATTCCTCCCGTCCATCATGCTTTCATTCCCATTTGAACTCATTTCCCTCCAGGGAGAGGAGAAAGAGTCTCTTGTCAGCGTGGGACGTGCGGCTCCACCCGCCACTGCCGCGGCACGCTCAGAGGAGGAGCACAGTCTTCAATTGCTCCCAACGCGTCAAAGCGTCATTTGATGCCATCGCAGTGGAATGTGGTCACAGTCCCTGCCGAGCTACACTTGCTGTGCAAATAAGGAGCTAAAATAGATGCCTTGGCCGGGACAAGGGTGTTAGGAGGTGAGGCGCCCTGAGAGGAGGGCTGTCTGTGAAGAAAGGAAAGGCATCACGCGTCCTCAAACATCTGCACTTTATTCCAAGCGTGATTTCTGGGTCCTCTTCTTTCCCCTTCGAACACCCGTATGCAGTCTTTAAAAAAATGTGAGCAAGGAATAAGAAAGTACAGGGACCCCAGAGTAACGAGATGCCTGGGGAAGCCAGGAAGCGGGGGAGGGACGACAGCAGAGAAGGCCCAGCCCAGCCGGGAGGAGGGAGCTTCCCAGGGGACAGGCACAGGAGGGGCGTATGGCATGGTCAGGACGCACGTGGCCGCATGGGGGACGGTAGCCGCATGGTCAGTAACGGAGACCGTGACCCCCAGCCCCAGCCCCTGCTTGTCCAACTCACATTTCCTCAGACTTAAGCCAGGGCCTTTTGGAAAGGAGTGGACAGCAGCCCGTGCTCCAGGGGAGAGGCCAGAGCACACCCTCCCAGAGCCGTGGTGTTCCATGCCAGGCCACAAGTCACCCCTAACTGTCTCCCTGCAGCACCAAAGCCATGCTGGTGACCTTGCTTTCTGCAGTGGCACTCTGTGATCTGAATTTCTGATAAGAATTAAAAGAAAATGGAGAAAACTATTTAGTGTCTCCAGCAATACCAAAGGTCACTTTTCAGGGAAGCTGGGTGTTCTGCCCTGATGGCTCTGGACTCCATGACAACTGCCCCCTTTCCAGGTAGCCATACACCATGTATGGAGCACACTTTTTTCCCAGTTAGAGGCTATGTCACAGCGTGTTGACAGGAAACACTAGATTGATGACCTGTGAGTCCCCGGCCCAAAATCATGCTCTATTTAAAGGTGTTTTTGTGACATGTCCCATCTTTTGCCAAGTGGCCTGGGCCCCAGCCCATCTCCCACCCTGTGGAGTGTACAGCACTGGTCTCCCAGGACACATCAGTGCTGGCCTCCAGGGAGACACAGGCCCTGCCGTGACCACAGATGCGCAGCGTCATATTCTCGGAGCGCTACACTGTGCTCTCCAAGGCCCAATAGGTTTGGACTGAAGGAGCACGGCGAGCAGATCTGCGCCCTGGGCCCGCTTAGCTGCAGGTTCCAAGCCGTTAGCAGGCAAGCAGCGTGGGGCTCTTTCCACTGTGCTGCTTTGTCATGAAGGATGAGCCCTCACTTATGAGAGATGCTGGACCCTGAACAAGTCTCAACTCTGCTCCAATACTGTTGGCCACCCAGCCGGTGGGTAGCACAGAGACAGCCACCATTTGATGTTTGACTCCTCCTAAATATGAACTAAGGACACTAATCCTACCATTAAGTAAATTGGCTGTGTCTGGATTATAATTGAACTGTTTTGCTGCATGCATCACACTTAGAAAATTATAGCTCTAATGCAATAAAGAGCCAGAAAGGGTTAATTCGCCTCCAAAGGGAGCATAGTTCACTCCTTCCTCTCCGGAAGGAGCAGATCAAGAGGTAATTAGAAATGACTGATACTCTTATAGTTCTATTGAGCTATAATTAAACATTATAGTGTTTTCCCTCCTTATTCCAGCAATTCCACTATGGATATATCCTCAGAAAGAGAATTTGGAAGTAACAGGCTAGAATCTTCTTCCTTTGGAAGCTTAGCATCTCTTAAAGGATAAATAGTTTCATTATTCAGGGGCAAAAATTTGATATAAATTAGCAAGGCCTGTTCCCAGAGTCCAGTGTAGCTTCCAATCACTGCTTGCCCATCCAGGGACCATCTGCTTCCAATCACTGCTTCCAATCACTGCTTGCCCATCCCAAGGTGCCAGGATCATGGGAGAGTTCACATCGCCCTGTGGGCTTTTCCTCAGTAGCCAGGAACTAAGGACTCCTTCGCAGGGCTCAAGTGTTGTCTTTAAACGGTTATAAAAAAGCAGAGCTAGACACTAGAGGGAACAGCCCTTAAGTTCGTAAGAACGTCTAATCAATGAGGTTCTGTAGAAAAATGTTGAATATTTAGTAATACATAAAGCAGATATACAGCCTGTCCTTGTATAGCTCACAGTTTGAGTGGGAAGAGCATGAGTGCATAAAAGACACATAAACCAGGTTTTCCAGCTATGGCAAGTGGCATGAGTGAAGGAACACAGCATGGGAGTGAGTAGAAAATAAAGGGGATGGGAACATGCTTCAGAAAGGTAGTCAGGGACAGCTTCTCTGTGGAGGTGATTCTTTATCCAGACCTGACAGTGTAGCAAGGAGAAAGAGCAAGTGCAAAGACCTAGGGCAGAAAAAAAGATTTGCCCCCTCCTGGTCCATCTGGAGAAGACTGTTGAGAAGGAGAATCCCAGGAATAGATGTGGGAGGGAGATGTTTTCAAGTATTAATAGTAACTGTCAACCCCTTGTTGGAAATGTTGTATTAGGAATGTGTGTATAGAGCAGAGGATAGAACTAAACTTTATGGACCCTTCCAGTTTGGGATGCTTAATTTGGCATGTAAGAGGGGCTTACCTCATGGCAGGCCACATTCTGGCTCAGGTGGCAAGAGAGCTAGGAGGCCTGCCCTGTGCATTTGCTGGGTGTGAGGAACACACGGACGCGTCTGCACTCCCTGTGCTCTTAGCCTCTAATCCCACCTGGCTCAGCGGCCCCTACTGGTCTCCTGGCCATTCCTCCTCCTCTCTAACCCACTCTCCGCACTAGACTGGAAGTGGTCTTTCTAAAACCAGATTTGATTCGATCATTGTAATAAATAACTCCCTATTGCCTACAGAATAAAGGACAAGCTAATAACCAAATTCATTCTTGGCTTCACCTCTTGCTGGTTCATGTTCTAGTAATCTAAACTACTCACAATTTTCTAAACTCCATGTCACCCAGGGCTGTGTCCTTAAGCACTTTTTTCAGATCCACCCACCTCCTTGTTTCCTACAAAAGACGCCCACACATTGCATCTGACTGCCTCTGAGACTCTTCCTAAGCTCTGTTCCCCCCTCGATCGTGAGGTGATACTAAGGACCTCCCTCGCTTTCTTGTCCACCATCCTCATACATACGGATTCCCTTCCCAACAGCTCCATGGGCCACAGCTGCAAGCCCACTGTATTTTCCTCACGGACCTACGCAGATTGGGCAATGCCCTGGGGGCTGATGGGCAAATATCCATGCCCCTTGTGTAGTTTTATCTTTTTGTCTTTGCTCTTGCTCTTCCTTCTGCCTGGAACACCCTTCCCTCATTTCTTCACCTAGCTGTCTTGCTTTGACAATTTAGCAATGCAGTCAAAGTGTTATTGCCAGAGACCATCCATAAACAACCAGCTTGATCTAATTATTCCTCCTTGCTCAGTGTCTTCTATATACCAGATACATTCAAATTGTCTGTGAGTGTGTGCATGTCCCCCACACTCCTTTAAGTTAGCACCATGTCTCATTCAATTCTGTATATACCGCATGCATCACTCTCTGCCCAACCTTCAGTAGACAACCCACAACGTTTGTGAGACGTTTGAACCAAACAAAGAAAATGACAAAATACAGACCCTGTTGTAAAAGATAATCTTTGACTCTTCAGTCCTGGCCAGTGCCATGTACTGGAGACTTTGAACTTGTCAGCTTAGCCCATTTGGTCCTTGAACCAACCATAGCTTGGATGTGTGTCAGAGATCCAACACTATGTAGATTGGGGGGCCTGAACTCAGTCTTATGTGTCTAAATTCATTCTCAAGTCTCATGATCATTTATATGAACTTCTTTCAGGACACTTACTACCTTCTACCTGTATGTATTCTTTTCTTTATAATTTTATAGCTCTTTACACCCAAAGTAGAAAACTCATTCATGGTTATACCTAGTACATAGTAGGTACTCAATCCATCATTGGTGAACAAATGTCTTTTGCTTCATTCACACCCATTCTGTGTCCCTAATAACTTCTATGTTGTGATCAAATTCAATGGAAATCCCAACCTACAGTTACCTAACATGTAGTAAATGCTAGTACATGCTAATTGCTACTGAGGACACCAGTATGGATCCTAAATCTAACACTCAGATCATAAATAAATAGAAGCTTATAACTTAGAGAATTTCTCAAGAGTATCAGAACTACATCATTTTAATACTGGGTATGGGGCTATGTTTTTAAATATTTGCACATAGAGATTCACTTTAGACCACCAATACTTATTTTAAAAATAATAAAACTGATTAAATTCAAATAATTGTATTCAAATAGACAATAGCAACACTCACTTACTCTCACACATACATAAAACAGTCACTCTGAGACTGAGTTCATATAAAAATTTATTCAGCCTAAAAGGATTATGTTAAAACAGAAATAAGGGTAGAAGGTATTGTATCAGAAATACTAACTTGCACAATTCACTTCATGCCACAACAATATTAATGATGACTGACATTTTTATTTGCATAGGACTTTTTGTCTAAGATGATTACATCATGGATGCAAATAACCATATAATTGCTCTAATGTGAGCTTAGTTTTAGTCACAATACTAAGGTTTGATCTTGAACAGTTCACTAGACCATTATCCAAAAGAGGACTTATAAAATGGTAAATTGGACTATTAGAACCCACTTTACTCTTGGTCATGGCAATAAAATTTATGTTTCAGTTGATGAGACATGAAGAAGACTGGAAATCCTGCCTTCAAGGAATTTCGTATGCTTCATTTATGGGGTACAGAATAGAGTACATATCAAAAAAAATACTACTTGATCTTGATTTTTTAAGACAGCACGCAGTCAGAAAGAAAACATTATGTTGTGGTAATGGAACAAATAGTTATGTTTAAAATTTGAATATTTTCCAAGCAGAACCCCCAAAAGTTTTCTGATTCAGTAGTTATCTATTTCTTTTTTATTTTTGTTTTTAATTTTATGTATATCTATTTCTTTTTTAATTAGGCATCCTGTGCATGTCTCCATATTTGAACGTAATCCATTTACATTTATTGTACTAACTCACAATGTGTAGTATGTCTTGCTTTATGCTTTATGTGTTTTTTACTTCATGACCATTCCCTTTTTGTTTTTCAGTCTTTTGCTGCATGGAAACTGTTTTCTAACCTTTTTGCAACCTGATAGTTTTAAAGATATATATTGGTTTTAGTTATACTGATAGTTAATTCAAATTTTAAAATGCTCCAGTGTACATTGTTCTCTCAGAAAGGAAGCAGGATTGTTGATGCTTTGCCCAGTAAGTAAAATGGAGAAATGAACATTATTTTAATGTCTCTCCTTTCCTCCTTCCCAGTTCCCCTGGAATAGGAGGTGATTCTGATGTGTATGATGATCTTTATGATTGTCACTGTTAGGTACATTATTTACATGTTTCCCCCCACCTTTTTTAACATGTCCATTCAATATTTAAATCACATTTACAACAACAGTTATTAGACTTAATTCAATTAGACTTAATATTATCTAGCTTCCATAATCACTACTTCCCTACTTTTGGCTGTTTAATTTCAACTTGTTTATTGGTCAGTTGCCACATGTCTTTGAGCACACATTCCTTTTATTAACAATTCCTTTTCCTGGCCAGACATGGTGGCTCACGCCTGTAATCCTAGCACTCTGGGAGGCCGAGGCAGG
>CAUYMX010056787.1:0-12754 GCA_963573855.1 Lepilemur septentrionalis | reverse complement strand
GCTAAAGGTGTGTCTATTTTGTTTATCTTTTTAAAAAACCAACATTTTGTTTTGTTGATCTTTTGTATTGTTTTTTGTTTGTTTCAATTTCATTTATTCCTGCTCTGATCTTTATTATTTCTTTACTTTGACTAATTTTAGATTTGGTTTCCTCTTGTTTTTCTAGTTCTTTGAGATGCATGATTAGGTTACTTTATGCTTTTCTACTTTTTTGATGTATGCACTTATTGCTATAAAATTTCATCTTATTTCTGCTTTTACTGTTTCCCATAGGTTTTAATATGGTGTGTTTTCATTCTCACTTATTTCAAGAAATTGTTTAATTTCCTTCTTAATCTCTTCATTGACCCACTGGTCTTCCAGGAGCATGATGTTTAATTTCTATGTTTGTACATTTGCCAATGTTCCTCTTGTTATTGATTTCTAGTTTTATTCCATTGTGGTTAGAGAAAATATTTGGTATGATTTCAATTGTTTTGAACTTTTTGAGACTTACTTTGTGGCCTAATATATGGTCTATCCTTGAGAATGAATCATGAGCTGAGCAGAGGAATGTGAATTATGCAGCTGTTGGATGAAACATTCTATAAATATCTATCAGGTCCATTTGGTCTATAGTGCAGGTTAAGTCCAATGTTTCCTTGCTGATTTTCTCTCTGGATGATCTGTCCAGTGTTGAAAGTTGGGATTTGTGGTCTCCAACAATTATTGTATTGGAGGTCTATCTTTCTCTTTAGGTCTAATTAATATTTACTTTATGAATCTGGGTGCTCCAGTATTGGATGTATATATATTTAGAATTGTTATATCCTCTTGCAGAATTGACCCCTTTATCATTATATAGTGACCTTCTTTGTCTCTTTGTACAGTTTTTGTCTTGAAATCTATTTTATCTGATAGAGGTATAGCTATTCCTGCTCTTTTTTGATTTCCATTTGCATGGAATATCTTTTTCTATACCTTTATTTTCAGTCTGTGTGTGTCTTTATAGATGAAATGTGTTTCTTGCAGACAATATATAGTTTGCTCTTATTTTTTAACCATTCAGCCACTCTATGTCTTTTGATTGGAGAGTTTAGTCCATTAATATTCAATGTTATTATTGATAGATAAGGACTTACTACTGCCAGGTTGTTATTTGATTTCTGGTTGCTTTGTGGTCCTCTCTTCCTTTCTTCATTCCTGTCTTCCTTTGTTAAAAGTGGTTTTCTCTGCACTGTGTTTTAATTTCTTGCCTTTTATTTTTAGTTTATCTGTTGTAGTTTTTTATTTCGGGTTACCACAAAGCTTGCAAAAAACATTTTAAACACATGACAACTGTGCTTACAAATAAATAAACAAGCAAAGAGAAATTTAACAAAAATTCTACACTTTAACTGCATCCTCCCCTTTTTAATTTATTTGTTTCCATTATATCTTTTTATACTATCTAGCTTGTAAAAAGTTATTATTTTTTATAGATTTGTCATTTAATCTTTCCACTCAAGATATAAGTGGTTTATTCACCACAATTACAGCAAGAGAGTATTCTGTATTTGTGTCCTTACTGTTACCAGTGAGTTTTATATCTTCAGAAAATTTCTTATTGTTCATTAACATCCTTTTCTTTCCAATTGAAGAACACTTTTTAGCATTTCTTATAGGACAGGTCTGGTTTTGATGAAATCCTTCAGCTGTTGTTTGTCTTGGAAAGTCTTTATGTCGCCTTCATGTTTCAAGTATATTTTTGCAGGATATAATATTGTAGCGTTAGGGTTTTTTTTTTTTTCCTTCAGCACTTTGAATGTCATGCCACTCTCGCCTGGACTGTGAAGTTTCCACTGAGAAGTCTGCTGCCAGATGTTTTGGAGATCCTTTATGTGTTATTTTGCTGTTGTTGTTGTTGTTTTTTCTTGCTTCCCTTAGAACCTTTTCTTTATCAGTGACATTTGACATTTGAAAGCTTGATTATTAAATGCCTTTAGGTAGTCTTGTTTGGGTTAAATCTTCTTAGTGTTCTATGACCCTCTTGTACCTGAATATTGGTATTTTTCTCTAGGTTTTCTCTATTATGTCTTTGAATAAATCTTCTACTTCAGTCTCTCTCTCTTTAAGGCCAAAACTCAGATTTACTCTTTTGAGGCTATTTTCTAGATCTTATAGGTGTGCTTCATTCTCATTTATTCTTTTTTCTTCTTTCTCTTATGACCATGTATTTTCAAATAGCCTGTCTTCCAGCTCACTAATTCTTTCTTCTATGATGCAGTTTATCAGTTGAATTCTTAAGCTCCAGAATTTCTGCTTTTTTATTATTATTTCAGTCTCTTTGTTAAATTTTTCTGATAGGCTTCTGAATTCCTTCTCTGTGTTGTCTTGAAGTCCATTGAGCTTCTTTAGAACAGTTACTTTGAATTCTTTGCCTGAAAGGTTACCTATCTCCATCACTATGGGATTGGTCACTGGTACCTTATTTTGTTCATTTCGTGAGGGCATGTTTGTCTGGATATTCTTGATGCTTGTGGATGTTCATCAATGTCTGGGCATTCAAGAGTTAGGTATTGATTTTAATCTTCACAGTCTGGGCTTATTTTAACCTGTCCTTCTTGAGAAGGTTTTCCAGATATTCAAAGGGAATTGAGTGTTGTGATCTAAGTCCTTGATCACTTCAGTTGTATCAGCACTGGAAGTGACCCAAGCTCAGTAATGCTGTGATTCTTGCAGACTCCTGGTGGTACTGCCTTGGTGAGCTTGGGTAAGATATAAGAGAACTCCCTGGATTACCAGGCAAAGTCTCTCATTCTCTTCCTTCACTCTCTGTGCTGGGTTGCTGGAGTTGGGGGAGTGATGTGGGCCCTTGTTTGTGGCCACCAGCACCAAGTCACACCTGAAGTCAGCCCATTCTCATATAAAGCCTGTGGTGACTGGCTACTTCTGGTGTTTATTCAAAACCCAAAGGCTCTTTAGTCAGCAGGTAGTGAATCCTGCCAAGACTGAGTCCTTCCCTTCAGGGCAGCATGTTTCCTTCTGGTCCAGTGTGGGTCCAGAAATTCTGTCAAGGAACTAAGGCCTGGACTCAGCGGCTTCAGGAGTCTGCTTGGTACTTTATTTTGCTGTGGCTGAGCTGGTACACAGATTGCAAAACAACATCCTCTGGGCTCTTCCCTTTCTTTCCTTGAGTGGATGAAGATTCTCTCTGAGCCATGCTGCCTGGAGTTGGGGGAGGCATGACACAGACACTGGCTTGGCCACAGAATCTTACTGGGTCATGTGCTCCACAAGTCCACTGGCTCTGAGCCAACACAGTCACAGGAATTGCCCAAGGACTGCAATCCTTGTGGCCAGACTGCCTTACAAATTTAGTTCAAGACCCAGGCTTCTCTTTTCTGCTGGTGGTGGGGCTAGTGGGAACTCAAGTTTCAAGGTGGAGAATTTCCCACTGGCCAGGCTGCTCAAAATGCTCCCTCCCCGACCCCCAATAAATGTTATTCCTATATGTGCACTTAGATGTTGATCAGTGAAACCAATTTGCTAGTGAGAACATGTGGTGCTTATTTTTTCATTCTTGGGATACTTCACTTAGTAGAATGGGTTCCACCTCCATCCAGGAAAGTACAACAGGTGCTACATCACCATTGTTTCTTATAGCTGAATAGTACTCCATGGTATACATACCTAAGTGCACATATAGGAATAACATTCATCAGGCGTCAGGCAGATGGGAGGGGGGAAGAGGGCATGGGTATATACATGAGTGCAATGCGCACCATCTGGGGGATGGACACGCTTGAAGCTCTCACTCCGGGGCAGGGGGGGGCCGTTGGGAGGGGGGAAAGGCAACACACGTAAGCTAAACATTTGTACCCCCATAATATGCTGAAATAAAAAAAAATGCTCCCTCCATGGGCAATGGCAAAATTCTGCCCTGTGCTGTGTTCCCCTGTGCCACGGTGGCCCTCAGTTTCAATTCAAACCCCACAATCACTTCATTCTCCCTCCCCAGGCACACAGATTCTCTCTTCACTGGGTGCACTGGCACGGCACTGCTGGGGGATGGAGGAGGGTTGGCATAGGCAATGCAAGACTGTTTTTCCTGCCTTCTTCATCACCCCTTTTCTTGATATAATGTTAAAACCAGGTAGTGTGTTTGCTCACCTGATTTCTCTTTCTTCTGAAGGTGCTTGCTTGCATGGATAGTTGTTGAATTGGATCTTCATGCAGAGGGATGATCCCTGGAGGTTTCAATTCAGCCATCTTGCTCCACCCCCTTCTCTCACCTGGTAAGTGTTTAAAAGTACATGTATATTAATGCCCAGGCTCCAAAGTCAGAGATTCTAATTTATCTGGGGTGGGACCAGGCATTGGTATTTTTTTAAAGCTCCCCAGGTGATTACAGTGTTGAGCCATTCTAGTGTTCAGAAATAATAATCTAAAACAGCAGTTCTAACGCTTTTTGGTGTCAGGATCTCTTAACACACTTAAAAATTACGGAGAATGGTGCTCAACTGTAGTCCCAGTTATGTGGAAGGCTGAGGCAGGAGGATCACTTAAGCCCAGGAATTCAAGGCTGTGCTATGATCACACTTGTGAATAACCACTGCTGTCAACACAGTGAGACCCTGTCTCTAAAAATAAAAAATCATGGAGAATGCCTGTTTAAGCAGGTTATATTGATATTGTCCATAAACAAAATTAAAACTTAACAATTTTGAAACATTCGTTGACCCATTTAAAAATCACAATAATAAACCGATTACATGATAATATATTTAATAAAAAACATAGTTTTGATAAAAAAATTATTTTTCAAAAAATATATAGTGATAACAGTATCATCTTTTTTTATTTTTACAAATCTCCTTAATGTTTGGTTTATAGAAGACAACTAGATACAGCATTTAATCTATTGAGATATGTTGTTTTAATTGAAGACTTCAACTTGAAGTATATAAAGAAAATCCAGCCTCCCAGAAA
The DNA here is from genome assembly GCA_963573855.1 of Lepilemur septentrionalis. NCBI lineage: Eukaryota > Metazoa > Chordata > Mammalia > Primates > Lepilemuridae > Lepilemur > Lepilemur septentrionalis. Next base: position 7,804 of record CAUYMX010056787.1, on the reverse strand, counting down.
TATGCATTTGGAAAAGGAAAGAGTATTTTAATAGGCTTTTCAGATAATTGTGGATATTGTTCTTTGACACAATACCAAAACTTGACAAGTGGTAATTTCTTTTTCTTTTTTCTTTTTTTTTTTTTTTTGAGACAGAGTCTCACTCTGTTGCCCGGGCTAGAGTGCCATGGCATCAGCCTAGCTCACAGCAACTTCGAACTCCTGGGCTCAAGTGATCCTTCTGCCTCAGCCTCCAGAGTAGCTGGGACTACAGGCATGCACCACCATGCCCGGCTAATTTTTTCTATATATTTTTAGTTGACCAATTATTTTCTTTCTATTTTTAGTAGAGATGGGGTCTCGCTCTTGCTCAGGCTGGTTTTGAACTCCTGACCTTGAGCAGTCCTCCCGCCTCGGCCTCCCAGAGTGTTAGGATTACAGGAGCGAGCCACCACACCCGGCTGACAAGTGGTAATTTCTTGAAGGTTGTTTGTAACGTGGAATCAGAAACTGTATCAATGGACTTTTCATACTTCATTACATTAAAATCCATTGGTCTGTCTTAAGCTTTGAATGTATCTTTTACTCATGCAAGATTTTACATTATGCACTGGTCATTTGAAAAAAATATTGGTTCCCTGAGTTATGCAGCTCTTCCAAAAGGTGACACATTTCGTATTGTATAATATTTTAAAAAAATCACATTTGTTAACATCACAACTCAGATCTCATCAGAAAAGTCTGTAAATATTGAGATGTTGTCAAGATCATGATATTAGAATAAGTTTTCCAAAATTTTAATTTTTATTTAAAGACTTGAATTTTATCTTTGGCAACATATGCTGTCAGTTGTTTTCCTTGAAGTGATGGATTCCCTTCATTCATTTCCAAGAAAATGTTTGCCAGATCTCCAAGTCTGAGCAACCATAGTTTGTCTGTCAGTTGTTCTTTCAAGTAAAAATGGTGTTTCTTGAGAAAAGCTGATAGTTCAGCTCTTAACCCAATCACTCAAATGCTTTTCGTGGAGGCATCTACTCTACTTCAATATGCAGCAGAAGTACAAAGGTCAAGATTTAATAAAATTAATAATTTTCGTTGTTTCATCAAGGACATTTTTAAATGAGACAGGCTTTTGTAAAACTGTGAGTGTGTGGTGATGAAGAATGCAGTCAGTACTAGTACAATTTGGTGCATTGCCTCGATTCATGCTAAGGAGCTAGACTCCTTTTTAAAATTGCTTTTGCACAATCAGTGCAATTGTCAACACAGTGAAAAAGGCAAATAGTATCTTGGTATTATTATGAAAATGGTTTTGACGTGGACCCTATGAAAGGCCTTTGGGGAGCACACTTTGAGAACTGCTGACCTACAAGAACATAGAACAGTATTATTAATAGTAGGGAAAGTGGGTAGGACAAGTTTAACATGCAGTTACCTACTTATTGCTGAGATTGGAATAGCTATCATACTTGAGTTATTTATTTATTGTCTTATTTAAGTTTCATGGTAACATTCATGAAGTAGATATTATTATTATTTTATAAATAAACAAATTGAAGCTCAGAAAGGTTAAATAATTTTGTATGATCAAGCAAGGATCAGGATTATTTTTTATTTCAAAATATTAAGGAGGTACAAATGTTTTAGGTTACATGGATCACTTTTGTGATGCTTGAGTCCCAGCTATAGGTGTGCCCATCACCCAAATGGTGTTCATTGTACCCATTAAGTAGATTTTTCCCCTCTTCTCCCCCCTGGTTGGTTTCCACTGACTTTTAGTTTCCTCTGTGCACATGTGTGGTCATCAGTTAGTTCCAATTTAATAATGAGTACATGTGGTGTTTGTTTTTCCATTCTTAACATACGTCACTTATGAGAATGGTCACCAGTTCCATCCAGATTGTTGCACAAGGTATTAATTCATCTTTTTTATGGCTGAGTAGTACTCCATGGAATACACCACATTTTATTAATCCACTCATAAATTGATGGGCACTTTGGTTGATTCTGCCTCTTTGCAATTGTGAATTGCCCTGTAATAAAGATCTGAGTGAAGGTATTTTTTTGATGAAAAGACTTCTTTTCCCTTTGGGAAATAGTGGGATTCCTGGATCAAATAGTAGGTCTATTTTTAGTTTTTTGAGGAATCTCCATACTGTTTTCCATAGAGGTTATACTAGTTTGGAGTCCCAACAACAGTGCATAAGCATTCCTTTCTGTATCCACGACAGCATATGTCGTTTTTGAACTTTTTTATAAAAGCCATTCTGACTGGGGTAAGGTGACATCTTATTGTGATTTTAATTTGTATTTCCCTAATGATTAGTGATGTTAAGCATTTTTTCATATGTTTTTTGGCCATTTGTCTTTCTTCTTTTGTGAAGCTTTTGTTCATATTTTTGCCCAGTTTTTAATAGGGTTTTTTGTCTTTTTCTTGCTGATTTGCAACAGTTCTTTGTAAATTATGGATATTAGCTCTTTATTGCAGCAGTCCCCAACTTTTTTGACACTAGGGACTGGTTTTGTGGAAGACAATTTTTCCACAGACGGAGGTGGGGGGACCCCACGTCACTGCCTCGGCTCCACCTCAGATCATCAGGTGTTGGATTCTCATGGGGAGTGTGCAACCTGGCTCCCTCATATGTGCAGTTTACAGCGGGGTTCATGCTCCTAAGAGGGTCTGATGCCACCGCTGATCTAATGGGAGGCAGGGCTCGAGTGATGATGTGAGTGATGGGGAGAGGCTATAGGTGCACATAGGGCTCCACGCACTCACCTGCCAATCGCCTCTTGCTGTGCAGCCAGTGTTGGTCTATGGCCCAGGGATTGGGGACCACAGCTTTATCAGATGTGTAGCTTATGAATATTTTATCCCATTCTGTAGGTTGTCTATTTGCTCTGTTGACTGTTTCTTTGGCTATGCAGAAGCTTTTTAGTTTAATCAAATCCCATTTGTTTATTTTTGTTGTTGCGATGATTGCCATTGGGGTCTTAGTAATAAATTCTCTGTCTAGGCTGATATCTAGAAGAGTTTTTCCTACATTTTCCTCTAGAATTCTTATGGTTTCATTACTTAGATCTAAGTCTTTTATCCATCTCGAATTAATTTTTGTGACAGGTAGGAGTCCTGTTTCGTTCTTCTACATGTGGCTATCCAATTCTCCCAGCACCATTTATTGAATAGGGCTTCTTTTCCCCAGTGTATATTGTTGTCTGCTTTGTCAAAGATCAGTTGGTTGTAGGTAGATGGTTTTATATCTGGGTTCTCTGTTCTGTTTCATTGTTTTAGGTCTCTATTTTTATACCAATACCATGATGTTTTGATTACTATAGCCTTGCAGTATAGTTTGAAGTCTAGTAATGTGATTCCTCCACATTTGTTCCTTTTGCTTGAAAGTGCTTTGGCTATTCGGGCTCTTTTCTAGTTCCAAATGAAGCATAGAATATATTCTAGATCTGTGAAGTATGACTTTGGTAATTTGATGGATACGCATTGAATTTGTAAGTCGCTTTGGGGGTATGGACATTTTTACAATGTTGATTCTGCCTATCCATGAGCATGATATGTTTTTCCATTTGTTTGTATCCTCTGTGATTTCTTTCCTCAAACTTTCATGATTCTCATTGTAGAGGTCTGGATTAGCATTTAAATCCATATCTCCTTGATTCTAAGCTTATTCTGTTGCAACTATGTCAAGTTGTTTTCCTTCTATTGAACCATTTTGTGTTTAAATAACAACTATTAAGATATATTGAGAACTTCTACACTAAAAACTGTTCTCAGGACTTTAAATGTATTAACTCATTTTATTCTTCCAACAGATGGGTTCCTGTATTAGCCCTATTTTAGACATAAGGAAATGGAGACCCAGAAGAGTTGTATAGCTTTCCCAAGAACACAGAGCTAATAACTATGGAGCTAAGATTTTAGCCCAAGAGGACTGGCTTCAAAACCATTTTACTTCCCTCTCTTAGGGGTAGGGCTCTGAATAAGGGAAATCCTCTCTGTGGGGAAAACCTTGGCAGCCACCAGATTGGCTAATCAAAATTCACTCCACAGTTTCAACAAATAGCTGCTCAGTTACCAAAATACATTTCAGATGAATTAAAGAGCTAAAGTTTAAAAAGACAAGAATTTATAAAATTAAGGAGAAATATATTGGTCAATATTTATTAGATTTTAGATGGACAATAACACTTAAAGCAAAAATAAAGCAATGAGTTATACAGAACATTAAAATATTAATAAAAATGGAAGCGATATCAAAATATAAATAAATATAAAGTGTTATGTGTTTTCTCAGAAGTCCAAACACATAGATTTCTTACATGACTAAAACAAGTATGTTTTGTGATCAAGTAATGTAAACATAATTCAAGTACTGTATGTATAAAATAAATTAAATACATATGGTATATATATAATATATAAAATAAATTCAAAGCAAAAATAAATTTACTTCCTCTCCAAATATTTGATATGATTTTTAAAAAGTAAGTAAATAAATTACAATGATCTGCACTTTCAACAGCATTTCTATAGCATTTTCAACATCAAAAGCAGCTAAAAAGACCATTTTTTCAGACTATGTAAGGTCTGTCTTAATAGCCAAGACATTCTAAACTTAAGTCTAGAATTTCAAAGGACTCAGTAAGTTAAACCCATAGTTGAAATGAACTAAGAGGTGATAAATTTGAATGGGTGACAAGATTTAATTTTTAAAAATATTTTCCATAAAATGCAGTGAAAAGTATTCTTAATCTGTGAATAGAAATGTGAATTGAAACATACTATCTACCAAATAAAGGTCTGACAGGGGACATAAATATATATATATATATATATGACAATTTTGGGGAGTGGAGAATCAAGCATTATAACAAAGAGGCTATACCACTGGTGTATGGAAAGTTCTTATAGTTCAATAAAAAGCTGTGAATATCCTGATACAAAAAATTAGAGAAGACGGCAGAATGCTTGAATAAAAGATTTGTAAAAGGCATCTATACTAAAGAATATTTTAAGCTGCTAGAGTATTTTGGAGGGCTAGAAAGCAAAATACTTAAACTAAACAGCCAGATCCATTGGAGAGCCTTTCTAGTGAAAACATCAGTGTCTTCCTTTCAGCACCCAAGATACTCAGGACTGGAGACCCACCGTTGCCATGTCCAAAGAACTAGCTGCTTCCATGACCATACTTGTCAGAGTATTGATTGCACCATATGTGGCCACCTTCTCACTTGCTCACTTCTAAATATGATGCTCCTGCTGGGTATTCTAGTTGGTGGAACCTAGGTGACATGTCTGTACTGTAGCTGCAAAGAGACTGAGAATGTGAGATTTATAGCTTCTATTGTGGAAAGGAAAGACTCATAATGTGGGTAATGACTAGAAAAAATACTCAAAGAGTATCTTTGAGCTGAGAGACTACAAATGAAAAATGTCCTTAATACTGTATATACAGGATCAGTGTCAATCCAAATATATATATGGAAAAATATATGCATAGAAAACATTCAAGAGGGAAAATAAAACAAAAGCATATGTGTATGTATGGTGTGGATGTATGCACATGCACGTGTGTGTGTGTGTATATATATATATATTTATATAAGCATGTTAGGTTTCTTTCTCCCAAGATTTGGTAAGTTTTCGGTAAAATAATACATGTTCATTGTTGAGACTGTGAAAAGAACATAGATATACAGTGAAGAAAATTAAAGTAATCCTATTATACATACACACAAAAAAATCATTTTACTAAAATATCTCCTAAATAAAAACAGTAGTGGAAAACCTGAAATAAAAAAATTATAACTGACATACTTATAATTATTACTTGAATAAAAGAACTACATAAATGCTTGAAACAAATACTTTTGCCTATTTGCATTGAAAATGTCATGTGATCAAAAGGTTTTGCTTTATTTGTTCCCTCTCCTCAAGGAGAGGCAAAAACATGTGAGGAAAACCTTAAGCGTGTGGAAATTTAAGTAAGAAGTTAATTCACATAAATCACCAAGAATAAAGTCCTACAAGGGACATAGTTCAGTTTACATTTTCAGATTTTTGAGATCAGGATGTGGTGGCCAAGTCTGCAGATGGCAAAATGATGTGGTCTATGTCACACTGAGCATATATGACAGACACCTGTCAAAGAGCACACCTGTCCTAGCACTCTGGGAGGCCAAGGCGGGAGGATCACTCAAGGTCAGGAGTTCGAAACCAGCCTGAGCAAGAGTGAGACCCCATCTCTACTAAAAATAGAAAGAAATTAGCTGGACAACTAAAAAATACATTAAAAAAATTAGCCGGGCATGGTGGCACATGCCTGTAGTCCCAGCTACTCAGGAGGCTAAGGCAGGAGGATCACTTGAGCCCAGGAGTTTGAGGTTGCTGTGAGCTAGGCTGATGCCATGGCACTCTAGCCCAGGCAATAGAGTTTGACTACGTATCAAAAAAAAAAAAAAAAAAAAGAGCACACTTGTTCCTGGAGAAGACCAGGGCACTGGAAAAATCACGGGTGTGACAATAGGACCATTTCCTTTGTCATATACCATCACAAGACATCTTTGGGTATATTTCCTTTTTCTAAAAATAATAGCAGTTGTATTATTACTTGATCTACCAATATGGGTTTATATGTTAACTTCCAAGACAAGAACTCTTTTTCCTACGTGGAACTTCATTTCTCTAGCCAATGCAAGATTCTTCATCTAGAAAAAAAGGGTTGTTTATTTTTACCTATAAAAAAGCATAAAAATGCAAACAGCCCCCAACTTGGTCCTTCATGTGTGTTCATGAAACTGCCTCCCTCTGGACCATGCCTGGGGTTTCAAAGCTGGAATTCCTCCCCATCCCCAACCCATCCCCTACCATATACCCTGCTGTGGACTCACTGTATTTCTCTGCCACACCTACATCTTTTCTCAGTCTCACTACCTGAGTTCTGATTGTTCCTTCTTGCCTTTCCCAGGTAAAAGCAGGGTGGAGGGTTTCTGCAAGAAGGGAAGGGTCTTTGGGGGGAAGAAAACCCTTCCTCAGTGGGCAACAACATCTACCAGCAAGAAAAAAAGAAAAAGAAAATCCTGTTCTGTAACTAAGGACACCAAGCTTTTTAGCTGCCAATCCTCCTTCTCTCTCTCTCTCCTTGCACTTGCCCTTTTTCCCCCTGAGGTTTCAGTCTTTGCTTATCCCACGGAAGAGCTCCCCAGTGATATGAATGAAAAAGGAAGGGACAACCAACCTGTTCTCTCCACCAGGAGCCCTCCTTTCCCCAGGCTCATCAAACTCCTTCATCAACGCCAGCCCCACAGCTCCAAACCCAATATGAGCTTCTCCCTCCTCAAGCCTTTTCATTATCCATTAGCGTCTCTATTTACTGACTCTATTTTTATTTTTTTTTTGAGACAGAGTCTCACTCTGCTGCCCGGGCTAGAGTGAGTGCTGTGGTGTCAGCCTAGCTCACAGCAACCTCAAACTCCTAGGCTCAAGCAATCCTTCTGCCTCAGCCTCCTGAGTAGCTGGGACTACAGGCATGTGCCACCATGCCCGGCTAATTTTTTCTATATATTTTTAGTTGGCCAATTAATTTCTTTCTATTTATAGTAGAGATGGGGTCTCACTCTTGCTCAGGCTGGTTTCGAACTCCTAAGTTTGAGCGATCCGCCCGCCTTGGCCTCCTGGAGTGCTAGGATTACAGGCTTGAGCCACTGCGCCCGGCCTTCTTTCTATTTTTTTAGTAGGGACAGTGTCTCACTCTTGCTCAGGCTGGTTTCGAACTCCTGAGCTCAAATGATCTGCCCACCTCAGCCTCCCAGAGTG
>CAUYMX010056785.1:0-19915 GCA_963573855.1 Lepilemur septentrionalis | reverse complement strand
CATAAAGTCAAGGGTGCTATGCAATTTAACACAGCAGGCACTTACAAAGTCCCAAACTTTTTAAACAGCAAGAGTAACAAGCAGTTTGAGTGCTGTCTTCTTTCCTCCCATATCTTTAACTGAGGAAAGAACTAAGAAGAGTAAAGGGCTCAAAAAGGAAGAGCTGTCACAAGAAAAGAAAAGCCCTGAGGCTCTGACAATCCTTTAATTAATGGTAAGCACCTAAATGTTTTTTTCTAGAAAAGTTGTTTTGGGTCCTGCTTAAATGCTCCCATCTCTGAGTTGCCCCACCAACTTCTTTTAACTTTGTTTTCCCAAATGTGCCTGTTACAGCAGTGGCTAGGGCAAGGACTTGCTGACCCAGAGCTATCTTTATCCTCAAAAGAAGTGCTAATTCTGACAGCAATCCCCTAAACTAATCCCCACCTCGCCCATATGCTACCATATTAATACCTTATGTCTTAGGGTGGGCTCCCTACGAGGAAAATCTGACAAGATTTGGATGCAGTGATTCATTGAGGAAATGGTCTAGGGGGAAAGGGAGGGAAGGAAGCAGGAAAAGGCAGATGAAGAAGCTAAACAAAGAATATATCTCAGCTTGTGTCCGGTTCCAGCCTAATTCCTTCCGGAGCTCTGGAGAATGAAGTGCACCAAAAAGTTGACCCCACCTTGAGACAAGAGGCCAGCCTTTTTTGCCCCAACCCCAGTCAGCCATGGGGAGGGTGAGGCATAACATCCAGGGCAAGGCTGCTTTCTTTCTGCTGAAGGCAATTCTCTGGGGGAAGGGATTAGCTGGGAACTGCACAGGAGTACCTGGGAGATCTGGGCAGGGCATCAAAGATATCAACAGCAAAAAACAAAAAACAAACAAATGAATAAAAAAGCAAAAAGCAAAACAAAAACAAAAGAAAAGAAAAGAAAAGAAAAAGTAGCCAGGCATAACGGTGCCCACCTATAGTTCCAGCTACTCAGGAAGCTGAAGCAGGAAGATCCCTTGAGCACAGGAATTTGAGGTTGCAGTGAGCTATGATGATGCCACCGCACTCTAGCCCAGTCACCAGAGTGAGATCCTATCTCAAAAAAATAAATAAAAATAAAAAATAAAAACATCAACAGTATCCACTACACCTTGTCATCATATTCCCCTTCTTGACTAATACCTCGATACTACAAAGAAGGAAAAAGATGAACTAGTAAAACTCTGTCAGTTTTATATAAGCATAGTAAATAAAGAAAAAATAACCTGTTAAGAGTTCTATAATAGTGAGAGGCATAGACCAAAAAAAAAAGAAAGAAAGAATGTGCACACACAATGCAAACGCCATAAACATGAGCTTTGTCTTCACACCTCTCTGATCTCCAGATTCTAGGATCCTTGGCTGAATGTCCCCAGCTGGCTGAATCTGCCACTTTTTCATTCAGCATTTTTCCAACCCCAAACAGGAAAATTAGTAAATATTCTGTTCCCTAGGTATAAGCAAAAACTTCCACACCTGAAATCCTAGACCATACCATAAAACTAAAAACTATCATCTATCATAAAAAAACTCCATATATTTACTGTTTTAATGCAATGTATAGCAATATATAACAATGGAAAAATTCAATATTTTATTCAGTTCTGAGGCATGACATAAAAGTACATAAAGTTTGAAAAATGTTTAAGACACATATTATTAGCATAGCATAAAAGTTAATGAAATATTCTACAATGATAGCAAAAAATGTATAAAGTTCTTCTCTTAATTTAACTCCCAAAAAAGTAGAAATTAAGAAATAACCTTTAAAGAGCTTTATGTAGTTCCATTTAGTGTTCATTTCTGTCTTCATGTCTACAAAGCCTTCCTGTGTGATAGCCATGATTTTAAAGTATCAAGTATTTAACTGGTTTTAAGGACCTATAAAACTCTTTGAGCTATGATCACAATTTGCATTCCTGTAAAACTTGACGGAAACTGACTGAAGGGACTCAAGATGCTAAACATAACTCTATGAGAGATTTAAACTCAGCTGGTTAAAAAGTGCTTTGAGTGTTGTATAGTCTGTGACAAGACCAGGGGACTTACTGGCCTGTATCCTCTTTCCTGTGAAAGTCATGAGGCATTGTGGATATTACCGGTATTCAGCTGAGTTATGTACTAAAGCAAATACAGATAGATCATAATTTATTTTGTATACAAAGTGGAATTGAAATCCTCTGCTAAGAAAAGAGATGTCAATCATCATAAGCAATGATGGCAAGAAATGCCTCAAAAGGAAATGAAACACACCTGGCAAGGCTTGGCCATGTCTTTCCAGGTACACACACAGTCGTGGTCCTTTCCTATTTCTTCCTATAAGCAGACCTTCCAAAACTCAGAATGGAGCTAATGGGCAAGGTATGAAGTCAGTTGTTGATATCTTATTTAGCATTAAAGCAGAGGCAGAAATTAGAAAGTTATAACAAAATAACAACCCTCCATAACCCCACCTTTAAAAAAAATTCACATTACTGAAAAACAACAAATGAAAGTCTATGACAGAAAGCAAATGGTATATATTTTAGAAAAATCTTTAATGCATTATTTCGGACAATTCTATGAAACTTAAATATGTAATGTAATCATATTTTCTATTAACCCATTTCATTGTTAAATGCTTCATTCAGGGCTCAATAGTTCTAAGATTATCAGTGACACCTAAAATTCTAAGAAAATCTCACCAAGTCATAGCTGGTTGAAAATTTCTTCAGTTTCTATTTTTTAAAAAAATCTCTTCAGCACTTGGACAAGGGAAGGTATGCTATGCTACATAGTGATGACCTTTTATTTTTATATGTATTTTGTTGGCAGTTCAGTTGGTTTCAACATTTATTGAGCACCTACTATGTACCAGGCACTGTACTAGATGCTGGAGACACAAAGATGAATAAGACATGGTCCCAGTCCCCAAGAAGCTGGCAGTCTCTTGGAGGCAAACAGGTAGTGCAAAGATGTAGAATTTACTCTAAAATGGATAAAAATGTCAGCAATGTAGTAATATTGGGCCTTTAAATACAATGGTATGTCATTGTTTATAATGTCAAGGCAGAGAAATAAAATGCATTTTCATGATAAAACAGTAAAATCATTAAGACCTAACTTTTAAAGATTCACATGATAAAGGTAGTTAATACTAAAAATGTACACCATAGTTTTTCAAGTATTTCACACTTAGAAATATTATTGCCCACATTTGTGCTATAGTCAAAACCATAATTCCAGGTTGCAGCGTCATTCACATCTCAGCGTGCTGGGATTGAGTTTCTCACTAAGTTTATGAATAAGAATGGCTAATTCCTCAGTTGCTTGGCTCTTGTCCTCCAAAAGTTCGTAACGAAGGCTGGAGATATCTTGCTTGATTTCTTTTAATTCACCTATAGTATTTGTATTAAAAAACATATAATTGGTAATTTGCTCTTTGGATTTAGGAAAGAACAAAGAGTGAAATTCAAACAATATGAATACATTTGCTTCATAAAGTCTCCAAGGTAGCTATTTCCATTTTTTTCCTTTAAAATGTTTAAGAAACATCTGTCTTTAAAGATACATTGACCTTTGCAAAAAGGTATAAAAATAGTCCCCTTACGTTTTTTAATAGTAAAACTCAGCTTAAAGTGTTGTCCTTTGGCTTACCCAACTTTTAACAGGGGGTGATTCTCTGTGAACTGATCTACAGCCAGGAGATCTCCTTTCTGACTACAGGGGTGTCCCTTGGTTTCCCTTACACAAGGATTGACACCTACATCAACTATCTCCCATTGCTAGGATAGCAAAGCTTTAAGCTTTACTAAAAATGAATCAATCTATTTAACAGGCAAATACTCACATAGAAGAAGTAAATTTTAAGTCAAATTTGAAGCAAGGGAAGGGAAGGAAAAAGAGCAGGAGTGTTTATTAGGAAAGGCAATGGTAATGAACGTAGAGTCAAGGAACAGAAATTAGTTTGCCTGGCACAGAAGATCGATGCATAAGGAAGTGACAAGCAGCTCTCATAATTCAGCTTGGCAGTATTCTGAGCATATGTAGACTACAATTAAAAACTGGATTCTCTTGCAAATGGCTGTAAGTTAAGACATTGACCTTGAAAAGTGAAAGTGGGGGCAGAAATTTATCTTGAATCTAAGAAATGATTCTTCAAATCATTGGTACTTTGGCTTAGCTTTTAATAATAGAATAGCATGTAAAACCCACCTTTGATGATATTTCCTTGTATCCTCCTGATGCTTTAAAGTATAATTTCAATGTTCTTCTATTATATGAAAGTCAGAACCTTTTCATTTTAAGCACTTCTAACTCTTCCTCAAAAACGCACAAAAAACATTGTGGATTCCTTTTGTGGCAACAACAAAAAAAGTGCTTCCTCTGGCATATGGCAATATAAAGGGAATAGAATGATCTAATTGGAAATCCGGAGGCCAGTCTTTGGTGGAAGAAATGGGTTCCCGCAACATTCATAACCACTGTGGACCACCATTCCGTACCGTTGTGGACCCCCTTTCACCTCCTGCTACCATATCCTACCTTCCTTGTTCCTGAGTCATGGGGCAACTGTGTCCTACATGTTGTATTCAGTTTGCCAATTCAGGAAACACAAATTACTCAACCTTTTGGACATCCGTTTTTTTCATTTCTTGACTGAGGAGGTGGAGCTATAGGATCTACTTTCTGACTAAGGACTTTATTTAAAACATCAAATTCTCATTAATTTTCCTCTTTTGTGCAAGGGTTTAGAAAATGCTCCTTGTTTTTTGATGTTGTTGTGGCCATACAATTCCTCCCACTTAGCTCCCCCCCACCCCAACCCAAGGGAGGTTATGGTACAACTGATCAGATTTCTGCTTTCTAAACTTCACTCCAATCCTATCTCACTGAGACTGTTTCTAGGTCACTATGATTGGATTTTTGCTGGTCCTCAATCACACATTCACAGATTTCTTTCCTGCATACACACACCATTGGATTGAGTCAGATTTGCAAGGGATTCCTTGCATTAAGTGATGGCTTCTAAGCCCTCAACAATTTTACTAAGTTTAGCCTTTTCTTCCCTTATCAGTACAGGTAGATCTAGTGGCATATCATCGGTGCTGGAAGGCATAGTTTCCATTTTTAGGGCAACTTATTTCTCCCAGGTTGATTTTTTTCCAACTGTGGGCCTACGCTTTGATAAAAAATTTTAATAGTCCAGACAGATGTCCTGTCTCAGATATGCCTTAAAAAAAGAAGCATGCTTAAGTCAGGAGCAAAGGAGAAAAGTGAAATTCAAAAGAGAAACACACCAGACCAAAAAAAAATGGGTTAGAGATTTGTTTCTGGACAACAAAATAGAGGTTTTTCTAAAGACATGTGAATTCTATTTGAGTCACTGTTTTACCTACATCACTGGAAAAATGTTAACACTAATTTGAACTCACTAAAAACAGACTATTTACTGACTATTTTATGTAAGGATTTTAAAAAACTCTTAGAAAGATAGCAGTCTTTGCATTCTAAGAATCAGTTAGGGTACTCTGAGTGGAGACAAATTGCCTCTGATCAACATTTTTTAACAATTGTTTTTTTAAAAAGATGAAGTTTTAGAAATGAAGCATGAGATTCTCCTGTCAATCATGGAGGAAACCAAACTGTAACCTGGGATTGCATTTTTAAAGTATGCTTCAATATGAAGTTTTCCAGGTTCATTAAGTTATAAAAGGATGTTTCTCAAATTGGAGATGCTTACCTTCATTAACTTCATCATTTTCTTTGTCTACTTGTGCTTTCAAAACATACCGCTTTATAAGTCTTTTCATTATCTGCTGTTGGGGAAAATGGAAAGATTAAATCACCAGTGATACATAGAAGTACCCTGGATCCTATTTTCCAAAGAGCCTTACATAGCTGTAAAACAAACAACTCAGGGGAAAATAATTTTTTATAACTATTTACAAAAGAATTATCCAGGTTTCAGCTTAACCCCTTCTCACCTTCTACTGAGACTTACTGCATGATCCACAAACACTATTTTTTCCTCCCTTTGGCCTCAGAAATGAAAGAAACTTTTAAAAAAAGTTAAGTTGGAAGATTTCAATCCATAGTTTCTCTTTCAACTAATGGTTTCTCATTAAGGTGCACTGACTCTACATTATCACCTATAGACACTACCTTCTTTCTCACTATTTAGAAAAATATATGAATATATGCTTTATGGAGGAAATTTGGGAAATACAGAGAAGAACAAAAGAAATAAACAAAATTATTGATAACTCCACCATTCAAAGATAATCACTGCTGTTATTCTGGTGCATGTTCCTCAAATATCTTTTCTTTAAATTTTATATATATACTAACTACTAATACTAACTACTGTATGTATTATATTTTGTTTTCTGAATACCACATATTCTGTTATATTACATATTTTCCTCTCATAGCAATATATATTGTGACTATTTTTCAATCTAAATAAATGCTCTCACAGGATAATTACTTATACATATGGAAAAAATTAAATTGGAGCCCTACTTCACACCATGAACAGGAACATTAATTTCACATGCGTCTTTAATGTGAAAGACAAAGCCTTTGAATTCCCTAAAAAAAAGTATAGGAGAACATATTTATAAATTCAGGGTAGAGCTGGATTTTTTTTAAAAAACAAGATAAACCATTTTAATTATAATAAATTCAACTCCATTACAATTTAAAACTTCTGTATAAAGATACCATAAAAAAAGTGAAAAGGCAAGCCACAGACTGCAAGAAGATGTTGGTAATACCTATAACTGACAAATAATTTGGATCTAAATATATAAAGAACTTCAATTCAATAAGAAAAACTCAAATAACCTAATTTTAAAATGGGCAAAATACAAACAAGTGTTTCACAGAGACGGAAATGTGAATGGTCAACAAGCTTATTAAATAATCTCAAACTCTTTTTTGGGGAAAATACAAATTATTACTAAAGGAGACACAATTTTGCATCTAATAAATGGAAAAATTAATAAATCTGAGGATAATGCCAAGTGTTGGAAAGAATATGAATCAATGGGGACTTTTATACTTTACTGGCATGAGTGTAAGTAGACAATTTTGAAAACAATTTGGTATTGTCTTTTTTTTTTTTACTTTTCACATTTTTATTTGAAAATTTTTTTGAGAGACAGGGTCTCAACTATGTTGGGAGGCTGGCCTCAACTCCTGGGCTCAAGGCTATCCTCTCATCTCAGTCTCCACAGTAGCTGGAGAGCCACTACATTTGGCCAGTATTATCATTTAAAGTTGAACATTTACATACCCTTTCTCCCAGAAAGTGCACTCCTTGGTACAGAGCCTAGAGAAACTTTGCACATGTGGAGGAAGAGACAACCACGTTTATAGTAACTCTACCTAAAATAGCAAAAAAACTGGAAACAATCTAAACAAATATCAATAGGAAAACAGACAATTCACGGTATGTTACACAGTGTAATGTCATTGTGTTCATTAATAAAATTAATGAACCACAGCCACACACAACAGTGTGGATGAATCTTAGAAGCATAATGTTGAATGAAAAATTCCAGTTGCAGAAGACTTCACAAAGTACGAAACTGTTCTTATAAAGCTCAATAACGAGTAAATCTATGTAATATATTTTTAGGAATATCTATAAATATAGTGAATTATATTTGAAAAGAAAACCAAAGCAAGAAGATGAGAAACCCAAACTTTAGAATAGGGATTACCTCTCAGGTAGAGGCAGTGGGGCAAGGCAGAGAGGTACTACACATAAGTGGGTGATTGGATATCTTCCTTCCCAAAAAGAGTGAAAGCTTTTCTTTTCACTTGCTTATTTCTTACTGATTCATATTCAACTAACAACTGTTAAGCACTGTATCGG
Source organism: Lepilemur septentrionalis (assembly GCA_963573855.1). NCBI lineage: Eukaryota > Metazoa > Chordata > Mammalia > Primates > Lepilemuridae > Lepilemur > Lepilemur septentrionalis. Next base: position 12,034 of record CAUYMX010056785.1, on the reverse strand, counting down.
GTACTTTTACATGCATCCTTTCATTTAATTCTACAGAGAAGCTAAATTTGACTGGCAGCAGTAGGTTTTGTATTATGAATTTTAGTAATCTAAAAGTGTAAATGAAGGTTATGAGACTGATTTGGACACACATAAAGAACTCTGAAGTATAGAGTAAAATTTTAGAGGGGAAAGGTACCTTGGAAATCATTGTTTTTCATATTTTCATACCACTCATTGGAAGACTTCCTAACAGATTTCCATTACACAGCCTTGGTATAAACACCCGTGATTGAAAGCCTACTACTTTTTCCAGACAGCCGGCCTAATCCATTTTTGGACAATCGCAGCTGTTAGAAAACAACTCCTTTGTATTGAGCCACGATCTGCTTCCCTGTACCTTCTAACCACTGGTCCAAGTTCTGCTCTTTGGGGCAACAGAAAATAAATTTGCTGTTTTTCCTACTTGATTGACTTTTAAATATCCCCTATTCTGGGTTCCCCTGGGTTCCTATACCATTTATTTATATTTATTTCTATTTCATATATAGGCATAGCTATTACACATAGCCATACTGCAGTGATGTGTGAATGCTTCTTTCCTCCTCACCTCAACACTGCCATTCCACTCCAGGAGAAGGAAGCTGAATTCCAGTTGAAGGAATGCCTGTATCTTTGTATCCATATAACCTAAAACCATGCATAATAGGGGTTGACTTGAATGTGCCAGGAAGATCATTGAGTGGAACTCAATGTGAATGTCTCATTCTGCCCCCTTCAGAGAAAAATTGCCATATGCTTCCAGTAAACCCAACCCTGTAGTAACAGCCTTCATGGATTGGACCAGAGAACACCACTTGGGCCAAAGACCATCCAGCATTATCTGGGCCAAAGGTGTTCCCAAGGCAAAGTCAGCTTAATAGCTCTGTCAACAAGAGACACCAACAAGAATAAGTCTTAAGAATTTAACAGCACAGCTTCTGTGGACTCTTATAATAAATTTCTATTTATTCACATAGCGTAGTTTGTCTGTGTGCTTTTAACTTTACATAACCAAACTAATAAATGTTTTCATTAAAACATTGTTAAAATTAGCAGAATTCAATCATAGCCATCCTTTCAAGTCTTTATGTTTTTGAGAAAAACCACTCCTATTGCTTCTCAGCCTTTTGGCTAACATCAAATAAGAAAAAACACCCTCAGTTTTTAAGACAATTCTTTACACAAAAAGAGTTATCTCAGCATGCTATTAATAATTAATTTTAGAATAAATACTGCCATTGATCAAAGCATTTTTGAACCTCTTCCTCTGCTGCCCTTTGAGGCACATTGGAGTCTTTGTCTTTGAAGAAATTGTTTTGTAGGAAAAAACCTTCATTTGGATATAAAACACATAAGGTGATGACTCTGTTGGTGACGGCTATGCTTTTTTTTGAAGTTGGATGCAACTATTTTTGAAAAAATGTAAAGGCATGGCATTACATCTTGTTAATACGAATAATTAGCTGAGTTCAGTAACTAGAAAGTAATGAAATACTTTTGTGTCTTATGAACTAATTATAAAAGTAATTCTTTAAAGATGTTCTAAAAATGTTCAAAGTTGTGATGGCACTATTAGAATTAGTGTATCCCAAGGGTTACACTCTGAAGGAAGATCTCCATTTAGCAGACTACGCTCTGGAATTTTTTAAAGGTAAGTTTTATCTCTTATAATCACACTGCATGAAACAAAAATCAGTAATAACCAAACAATTGTTATCACTCGTCGCCATGGACTGAATGTTTTGTCCATCCCAAATTCATGTGTTGAAATCTTAACCCCCAATGTGACGGTATTAGAAGGTGATTAAGTCATGAGGGTGGAGCTCTCATGAATGGGATTAGTGCCCTTATAAAAGAAAACCCTGGGTTTGTGCTTCTCCAGGCCATGGTCACTCATTGGCTCAGAATAAACATTTTTAAATATTGTGGCAGAATTTGGTTTTTTGTTTGACGTCATTTGTTTGACTTTTGTTTTAAACTACAATAATTAAAATAATGTAGTTCTATAGCATAAATAGTTAGACCAATGGAACAGAAAGGAAAGCCTAGAAATAAGTTTAAATATAAACAGGAATTTAGTAAATGATAAAAGTGGCATTTCAAATCAATAGGTTATTCAACACACCCAGCTGTGTAATTTTTTGGAAAAAAAAATATATTTAGATATTTTATTCTACATGAATAAAATATTTTCATGTAAAAAGTAAAAGCACCAAAGAACTATGGGTTAAAAATTACTAAATTATCTCATATGGGGGAAGATCTTTCCAAATAGCACACAAAACCTGAAGCCATGAAAAATTTGTAAAGCTAACTATACAAAAATAAAAAAGCTACGGATGGGGAAAAAACTATTTAAATATTAAAAAGACATACAACAAACTGGTGAAAAAACTCTCAACTCTTATCAAAAGCTGATATTCTTAAAATATAAAAAATTCATCTTAATTGATAATAAAAATCCATCAAGAAAAGCAAATATATGTTGAGTCATAAGTATATAGAACATTAAACATAAAATGAAGGTCAAGTTCATTCATGATAACGAAATGCAAAGCAAAACCGTTTTCACCTATCGGGCTAAGATACAAACCTGTGGTAACACATTATTGGCAAACTGAGGATGAAATGGGCACTCTCATACATTTATTATAAGAATGTAAACTGGTACAAGCTCCATCGATACCAGTTTGATAACAGCTAAAAAATTAAAATGCACATATACTTTAACCAGAAATCCTATAAATTTGTATGTTTGAAATGTTATGTATACAAGATTACTTATTGCAGCATTGCTTATAATAGCAATATATTCTATGTCCATCAATAGAAGAATGAATAAAGTACAACCATATAATGTAATATAAACACAAGCTTAAAAGCAAGGCTTTGACAATCGCTGTACCAAGCAGTTGTGCAGAATTTCCTGCTCTTAAGAAAACTGTATAAAGAAGAGGACTATACCCATTAATTGACATCACCAAAACATTATAAATTGCTTGATCCTCATATCTGTGACCTTACACACATGAGAAATTTAAAGATTTAATGTTTAAAATGACCAGCCAGATGAAAAGTAAAGAAATATAATCTCTTCTGAGTTGGAGAATAGTGTTCAACTGTCACATACAATATCAAAATGCAAAAGATATTTTAAAGTAGTGCTGATGAAACAGCATAGCCTCACAAGCCATTTAAAAAGCAGATCTCCTCAAGTAAAAACCTGGGGATATGTACAAGGTTTTCCTACTGTGAGAGCATTATTCATTCTCATACGCCTTGTATCTCCCACTGTTTTCTCCAGATTAAGGTATACCTAAGTGTTCTCTGGAAATTGTAGCAGCACTTTATTTTCAATATTACAAAAGAAACTCTTCTCACTCAGCTAAAAAAAAAAAAAAAGGGCTTGGACTCTGTTCTAAAGGCCCCTCCAACTTCCATACTATTTTCTCATTTCCTCTGTTCTGTACTATTCTCATAGTGTATCTGAAGAATATAATTCTACTCACTACACACACATGCGTGCACACACACACGGAACCACAGACAGATCAAGAGATACGACTAATGAATGCTTACCTGATAACGTGTTGGCTGATTGAGAATGCTGTTAAAACTGTGTGATTCAAAAACTCTTGAGTTAGACTGAGTGAAGAGGTTTAACTAGGAAAAAATACAATTAACCTAGTAAATTAGAATACATTCATTTGGAATCAAAACTTTATTCTTCTTGATAATTTATTTGGAGTCAACATTTCCGAGGAACATTTTGTGCAAGCTGAGTTTTAGATGTGATTTGACATATTCCCAAAGGTAAAAATTAGGGTGAGCAATATGCTTACGTTTATTAAAACCTTGGCAAGATGTACTCCTATAGTAGAAATGTTTAACAGGAAATATATGTTAAAAAATTGGCTCATACTAAATAATTTTTCCTGGGGACCTTGTGGAGTTTATCAAAATGTATTCATGGCATCTAAAAGGCAAAGTTCCATGAAGCAGTTCAGTCTGATCATGAGCCTAAGTCCTATTAGACTTGAACAGAGCACACTATATGTCCAGCTGGTACCATCTGGTATTCTGTAGCCCTACAGTATTAGCCAAAATAACACATCTTCCAAAGGATCTTGGCCTTATACTGAGCCCAGTTCACAATTTTGGACAGAAGTGCACTAAAGAATTTTGATTTTCATTTCTTTTCTTTCTTTTTCTTTTTAGGTTTAGCTTTTGAGTGGGTAAGAACAGAAAGTAAGCAGAGCACACAGGTACTGTCTACTCTTTATGTATATGACAGGGACTGCTTCTTATCTCTAGGTAAGCTGCCACCTATAAGGTGTGATGCAAAGGCAGGGCCCCGTCCCAAAAGACCTGACTTCGCACTCTTATAACTCAGGAAGGTGTGGGATGCAAGGGAGGAAGGAAGCGGCATTGATAGGCAAGGATCCTCCTAACTTTGATCTCTTAAAATTGTGCCAGGAGAAGACCGTGGCTAACAAAGTTAATTCTCCTATGTGCCACTGGAGGTCAGTATCTGACTGTTGACTGAGGTTAGCTGTGTAGGTTAGCTGGAAAGGTTTCTTGAGGCTCCTTCCTCTCTCTTCCAAAAAAGAAAAACAGAAAAATAGAATTTCTCCGAATTTCTGCTACATTCAATATACAGAGAGTATTGATGGATAGTATTAAAGAGATTTAAACAGCTCTGTGTACATTTAAAAGATGAAATCAAAATGGCAGTTTTCACCAGCTATGGGAAGCCAAGAAGCACGCCTCCTGGGCAGTGCTCAGCGTTCCTTCTGTTTCCAGGATTTCTGAGAAAAACTAGTCTTTCCCATCAGAGGCACCATACAGGCGGGAGAGGACAGCCTAAATGGAAAGCTTCCCTCGCTTGTTTGTTTAGAGGGGTCCAGGTAGCCTCTAGCCAAGTGGATGTGCTCTGATTTTTAGCATTTCCCCTTCTACATTGCCACAATATCAGAAATGAAGCTAGTGAAACCTGTTGCTACAGAAAGAAAACTTCAAGGTGTGTTCCGTGAAGTGTGAGAGCTGTGAGCGCCCACACTTGAGAGGCCTCCTTTTTAGTAATAAAGCCTCAGTTAATAAATCCGCAGAACACAGCTTCTTCAAAAACAAAGTCAGTTTCAGCAGCAGGAGCTGCCCAGCTACCCTGCAGCTGAAGGTACGGCTTGTGGGGAGGAAGTCAATCAAGGCTGCACTCAGCAGAGACAGCTGGGCCTCTGCTGCCAGCAAACGTGAACTCCACACCCACCCCTGCAGTGGCCAGCTTCTGTGATCTTGCACAAGTGAGTTACTTGAATCGCTTCAGCTGTCTGTTCTGTCAAATGAGAATAATGATGATATGTACCTCACAGCATTCCATGAGGTTCCAATGTACATACAGTAAAGCACTTGGCCAAGTGTGAATGAGGAAGGGTACTGATATTTGTTCAGGCTGGAACTTTATGTTTTCTCATATAATCCTCATAATAACCCTAAAAAGTTCTCTTTCAGGTGAGATGATTAAGGATCAGAGTGGTGAATTGATTTATCCATGTTACTTGCTAATAAGTCATGGGTGTCAGAATGTAAATCCAGGGTTAACACCAAGGCTCTCTTCCTTACATTGTACTGCTTCTGACTGCACACATATGAGGTATTATTGTAAATCATGGGCTGTCACAGCCAGTCACTGCCATGTCACCTAAGAGCCTGTAAAGCCCCAATCCAGATCAAAGATTTAAAAGGTCACTTTCTTAAACAATAAGATTTTAGAGTATTACAAATATTGAAAACTCATATCTATCTTAAAAAAGCAAGAAATTAAGTTGCATTAACCTTGTTTTTTTCCCCAGCTTCAACTGAGAGAAAAACATCTACCTTTGCTCAGGAAAGCCTATTCTTTAAGGAGATAACATTGATATCCTGTGGGCTTCTAGGATATTACAGCTGCAGACCATTTTCACAATTTTAGGCAAAAATTATATATTTTCTATATATAATTTTTTTAAGAGACAGGGTCTCACTCAGTTGCCCAGGCTGAAGTGCAGTGGTGGAATCACAGCTCACTGCTGCCTTGAACTCCTGGGCTCAAGCTATTCTTCCACCTCAGACACCCCAATACCTAGGACTACCGGTGTGCGGCACCATGATCAACCCCAAAATTATATTTTAGCCCCACACATTTGCTCCTACCTGCCTTGTGCCCTGTTATTTGAGGTTTGCCCATATCCTTCTGTCTCCTATACCAATTCTATCTCTGAAAATTAAGTTCACGATAATAAAGTGCCATTATGAAAATTATCTTCTTTGTTAAAACTGAATTATGACTCAACTGGGACAACTCAAGGGCGAACCACTCTTGCTTATTTATAAAGCGGTATTTATAGTTATTTGAGGATGCTCTTAGGCCTGTATCTATTTTATGATACTAAAGGAAAAAAGGTCATTTAGCTCAATAAAGGGTTTCTACAAAAACAGGAGAATATGGTGGTGGTGAACTATACATATACCAAGAGGAAATTGGAGGTTAAAACTATTTAACTTCAGTATTAACAGATGAAAAGCACGGAACACACAAAAACAAAGTGTTTTCTAATGACCTTTCTGGTAACTTTTAACAAGTTAAAGATGTTTTTGGTTTGTTTTTAATCTGGTAGTTTACACGAGGTTCTGATCCAAAGCAGGGCATAGACTAAGTGATTTCTCGAAACATTATGAAGATACTAAGTATTAGTCTAGGAAAGACTATGGAATGGACAGTTACTTCCAACATCTTCTAAGTTCACATGTAAAAGTTATTGAACAAACATCAAAAGACATGGAGAAAGAGACAAAACATTTATCTTAAGGTCTTGGTAAGTTTTTGATACCTACCCTGGACTTTGAGTTACCCATTCCCATTTCTATATCCTTCTGAAGCCTTCTCCTTCTGCATTTGGGAAAGTTAATGATTCGCATGATGAAATAAACAAACGATTTTGGACTAGGAACTAGACTGAAGGGTGGAGGTAATGTTTTGCCATCATCAAAATAGGATAACCAAAGTTTTGAACGAGCAAACTTCCATTCTACGTCACTGTCATCCTGTCATGAAAACAGAAAAGAAATAACTAATTTTAGAAACTAAACATTCTAGTAACTGACGCTTGCAGGTTCTTACAATGGATCTAAATTATGTTTTTGAAAGTAGGTGACTTATACACATTTATCTACATATAATCTCAAAAGGTCTACACAATATCCTCATTTTTCAAATAAAAAGATACTCATTTTTAAAAATTTTTCTCCTCTTTATGCCTCTGTCTGTACCCACTGAAATTTAACCAGAATTTCCAGTCTGCCATCCAAAACAAAGCAAAAAGACAAGAAAAATTCAGAGGCTAGGAAGAATAGAAAGGTTAATTCCTCCCTCCATCTCCGACCTCAGCCATTTATGCACATTCAACAACAGTTCCCCACTCTCTACCCACCCTCCCTCCTCACCTAGGCCCACCCAAGTCAGGCTGTAGACACAGCATATTATGCTTCAAGGGCAAAGGTAAAAAATGGTACTCAGATGAATTGCTTCTTGGAATTTGTGTGTCTGCTACATATCCCCAAATGTCACATAAGTGCTTCAGTAGCCTAGACCTGTCTTACATATCCTTCTATCCTCAGTGCTGCCCACGGTAACAGGCATAACCACCCTAAGTGACAGAAGAAATGAACTGGAGGAGCCCATGGGTGGAGGAAGCTGGTTCGTGCAGCCCAGACGCCCATTACCACACCCCTAAGCAGGTGTTCAGAGGACCAGAGTATTGATTTACGGAGGACCTGACTTCTGCTTTGAGAATACGATATTATGAGTTTCTAAAACACACAGAGAACTCGGTGGAGTTAACAAACAGCAAAGCACTAAAAAAACACTGAACACTAAACTGGTAGACATAAGAAAACATATCTACAGTGGTGAAGAGAGATCCCAAACCAAGCCTAATCCCAAACCAAAAGAATACTTAACATTCTGAATGGATAAACAACATCATCAGTGTTTGCCAAGTGTCTTGTAATACTTCTTCCGGGAAAAATGGTTGGCTGGCTAACCAAAGAGAAAATAATTTCCCTACGGCAAGTACTTCTTAGAAGCCACTAATTTCAAAACTCCTGAAATACACCCTGAGATAAGGCAGAGTGTTAGTAAATTCAGGGGTCCCCCTGTGGTGCTTCTAGAAGATGCTAGAAGGTGTGTGACTACCTATCCAGGTGGCAAACACAGGGGAAGGTCCATGCTCTCTCTGCCTGGATATGAGCCTCTTTGTCACATGAGCTGGAACTCCAGCACAGCCTACAGAAGCAGATGTAGCATGTTATCAGAATGGGATGACAAGCATAGACACCATGGATAGAAAACAGGTTTACCTCAATTTCTTGATATGAGCTATTAATCATAGCAATTAGCATGTTGAGTAAAACGACCACCATCGTTACATTGTATATTCCATAAAGAACGTATCCAATATTCTCTATGAATTTGTGATCATATTTGAGCACAACGGAAGTCACTTCAGACAACCCAAATATTGACCAAAATAAAGTCTTGAAACTTTCTTCTACACTGTTGGAAAAATAAGGTACAAAGTAAGTAAATTAACAGTTTTCAGAATTAAAAAGTCAAAAGTAAAAACAAGTTAGGGTCTGACTACTGTACAGATGTAAAATGCCATCATAAATACTCCCAGAATAGAATTATTTTGCTATGAATATTTAACAGAAATTATTCTCCCAGGCTTTCAGGAACTGGTGATTAAATGGTACCAATGCCTAGCTTTTTTGAAGTTATCCTCAAGTGAAAATTCTCTGAACTCAGCAGGAGAAAGCTGAAGTCATATCACAATGCCCAGTCCCTTCTCCTAGAAGGATGGAAATTTGGGGTTTGATTTTGCAGGTGGTTTAGAAATTTAAATCTGGTTTTCTGGAGTAGGATAAAGTTGGGATTAAAATTATATATCCACTTCAAAAAAAGTATATACAAACATATTCCTTGCAGCATCATTTGCAGTAGGAAAGAATGAAAACAATCTAAATATCCATCAATAGAGGGCAGGCTAAATAATTCTGTTACATCCATACAATGGAATGCTATGCACACATTGGGGTGAAAATGAGACAAATTGATCTTCACGTGTTTATATAAAATTATACCTGAGATATTATATTAAGTGAAAAATAATACATAGCAAGTGTGAAATATTCTATTACTTGAATAAAAAAGAAGGGTATACAAATACTTATATTCTTGTTTATGTAAAAAATATCTCTGGAAGTATCCAAAAGAAACCATTGCCTTTGGGAACTTGGGAGGCTGAGGTGGGAGGATTGCTTGAGGCCAAGAGTTTGAGACCAGCCTGGGCAACACAGAAAGACCCATTTCTGAAAAAAATTAAAAATATTAGCTGGTATGGATGCATATGCCTGTAGTCCCAGTTACTCAGGGGGCTGAATAGCTTGAGCCCAGAAGTTTGAACTGCAGTGAGCTATGATCGCACCACTGCACTCCAGCCTGGGCCACAGAGTGAGACCAGTCTCTGGGAAGAAAAAAAAAGAAAGAAAGAAAGAAACCACTGCCTCTGGGAACTAAGGAGAACTATGAGAGTAGGCCAAGGTGGAGAGAAGGACAGGCGTTTCCCTATGGACACCTGTCTCTCTATTGGAATTTTTGTGACAAGAATATATTACCTACCTAGAAATAATACTTAACTAGAAATGAAAGAATCCTGTTCTTCCCCTTTAATTTATATAATCTACTTCCTGATTCTTCTGTCATAACAATTAGCACTTAGGCTCTCATCAGACTAATTATCTACTTTTGTCCTTTAAATCTGCAGTCCCAGCTCTGCCCTCCCTAGCACCTGCACAGTATGTGGCTGGTTAAGAACCTGCCGGCACAGCGGGAGGTGAGCAGCATCGGAGCCAGAGCGAAGCTTCATCTGTATTTACAGCTCACATCACCGCCGGAGCTCCGCCTCCTGTCAGATCAGCGGTGGCATTAGATTCTTACAGGAGCATTGAATATAGCATTGGATTCTTAGTTTACCCTACTGTAAACTGCATGTGTGAGGGATCTAGGTTGCGTGTTCCTTACGAGACTCTAATGCCTGATGATCGGAGGTGGAGCTGGGGCGGTGATGCTAGCACTGGGAGCAGCTGCAAATACAGATCATCCTTAGCAGAGAGGTTTGACTGCACAGAGACCACAATATATCAATTGTTGCAGACTCATATCAAAACCCTACCAGTGAGTGGCGAGTGACAATGTAATAATAATAGAAATAAAGTGCACAATAAACGTAATGCGGTTGAATCATCCCCAAACCATTTCCCCCCATCTGTGGAAAAATTGTCTTCCATGAAACTGGTCCCTGGTGTCAAAAAAGTTGGGGACCACTGCTTTAAATGTATTTGGCTGGTTTTGTCATATAACCAAGTTGTAATCATTGATCTGTGAACCAAATAAATAATCCTTAAACAGTGACACAGATAAAATTCCATTATGAAGAAAGGAATATAAGTCTTTCAAAATAAGTCTTTTTTCCAGAGAAAGATTTGTGAAAATAGTACTTTTTAAAATTTGTTATAGCAGATTCTAAATAACAATGAATTCTATAGATTTGTAGGTTTAAGCGCTAGTTTACTTATTAATTTATTCATTCAACAGATATTGATGGAGCACTTACTGTGTTCTAGAAATTTTGCTAGACCCTGGGGATAGAGGATTGAATAGAAAGGTTTGTATTCCTATAGAGTTACTCTTTATTACGGAACACTTGATTGCGTGATGTTATAGCATAGACGCTGATAGGAGACTAAGAAAAACTTTAAGCTCTTTGTTCCCGCCATTTATTTAACTGTATCACAAAATTCTCCTGCTCCTTCCTCCTGCTCCTTGGCAAACCATCCTGCCACTAACGTCTCTTGCAATCTATATGGAGTACATGTGTGTGCATGAGGGAAAAAAAAGGAAAGGACACTGGCAGTTCTGAGCGCCTACTGTGGGCAAGAGGCTTTATATAACTTAACTTACATAATCCTCACAACCACCTCATTTAAACCTTATTGTGCTGGTTTGAAAAATAAGGAAATTGACACTGAGAAATGTTCACTAACTTAACCAAAGGCCGCAGCTAGAAACTAGCAGCGAATGCATTCCACTCCAGGTGTGCCTGACTTTCCAGCCTACGTTCTTTCCACCACATCACGCTGCCACTTTCCAAAACGAAACAGTGAGGAACATGTAACGTATAAAGTGAGTTACCACAGAGTTAAAAGGAGGAAGGGAGCAAGGGTGGCACTGGGTGTAGGATCATTCTGTCCTTTCTCCACTGGGTTAAAACAGATTTTTTTCTTCATTACAATAAAATGAGTTTCAAGTCTCTTTCACCTCTAAGACCTGTTCTATATTAACTATTTTAAAAAGTCATTTCAGAACAATCTAGATGCTTGTGAGGACTTGATATTCTACTTTAGTCAGCAGGGAACTTATTAAATGTGTAGTTTGTTTCTGGTTGTTACATTTTAGGGAACAAAAGGAGAGCAGGGAGGGTTTATGATCTCCCCACTTGGGAGGACACCAACACAGAGAGAGTGCCCCTCGTCTGTGACAACCAAACACCACAGGCTGAGAAAGGCCCTCACAATCTGGATGTCTCCATGTTGAGGGATCTTAAAGGCACAATGACTAAGGAAGCTTAATCAAGGAAGACTGCACAGAGGAGGTGAGTCTTCAGTGCAGAAGCCAGTATGACCAAAGGAAGGAAGAGGCATTACCTCTTTAGTGGGCTGTAAAACATTTAGCGATAATTTCCTCTTACTCAACTCTCTGTATTGATCAGTGAATACATTAAAACAAAAGCTTCTTTTTTGAAAGAGTAGGACTAGCTACAAAATGATAAAACTAAATTTAATGTCATACATAATGTAAGAGACCTCCAGTATTAGAAATTTGTTATCCCATTCTCCTAAAATAGCCAGTTTTGCCTAG